>JBBMKA010000005.1:11495132-11514770 GCA_037833695.1 Sechiopsis laciniata | reverse complement strand
AATTTATAGATATTTTCTAAGAAAATCTAATTATTTAAAATTATTGTCCAAAAAAATATTTAAAAAATGTAAAAAAAGAAAAAAAAAATCTCCGCTCCGATCCCCGAGAAAAAAAATAGGGATTTTTCCAGAGACGGGGATCTTCTCTGGCCCCGTCCCACCCCATGGACATCTCTAATTCTATGCCTCTATTTTAATAACTTATATTATAATAAAATTCTTACCCAATTTATATGACTCATGGTCAATAATAACCTCAACATCATTGCACACTAAATTTTAATAAGTTCACATTTTGTCATTTCTTAATTTATTGAACTAATTTCTACCCAAATTAACCTTTCTTTAAAAAAAAAAATTGCATTAATCATCTAATGATCCCATCTTGTATCTCCACATCATTTTTTTCAAGTAAACTTTGAATTGAACAATCCATTCACTTCATTCTATTTCATCTAACCTCGCCAGTTGCCCCCACATTATTAACCAGCCACAGAGTTACTTATGCAAAACAAGATGAGAAGAAGCTTTTTTTTTTTTTTTTTTTGAGAAATAGATGAGTAGAAGTAGAATGCAGACAATTGGCTAACACAAGGAATGGTTGCACACATAACTTCCCATTATTACAAATGCACAAATACAGCATATTGCTTCAAATACATATCTACAACAGAGAAAATTATGACAAACCAACGCTCTGCTAATACACACTAAGTTTGAATCTCATTGCCCCTGAGAAAGCGGGACTGCGATCGAAGATCCGAATCAGAACTGCCAGAAAGAACTGTGTAAAGCAAACGTACTTCATATTCCCGATTGCAGCAACAATGAACAACCTACATAGCCAACTGCATTCATGGAAACTACCATCTTTCTGTATCATCGTCTACACATGCATGTGAGTTTGCTATATAAGAAGCTGGATTGGCTGAGTAGTTGGTACAAAGTTAGGGTTGACAAGTTTTGTCTTTTTACCAAATTGACACGACGACATCTGGGAAAACCAGAAGGAAAGTATAGGAGCAATTGTTTTGCAGTGAAACTCACCACTCCTGTACCAACGGTTCCTGTTTTCTTAAATTTCAGTGCTTATCCTTATGAACACAAAACTGGTACAAGAACCAACTCAGCTGTCAATATAAATAACACCCAATATCGAAGAAATAGTAAAGTAATGCAAACCTCTAATATCCCTTTTTCCTCAACCAGCTTCTATTTCATACTCCAACTACTAAATTTCGTGCATACGCCTTGCAACGGCTAATGATCTACTCTGTTCTTTTAAAACCTAAAAGAAAGAAGCTATTAATAAAATTGAAAAATATATATAATTAGATACAATGCTCCATATGGAATATAAGACTTCAAACCCAGGCATAATACCTGTGCCTCTAACTGGGCAATTCTTTGTAAAGATGCCTGTTCAATGCAAGCCCGGCGCTTGCACTCTTCTTCAAGCAAACCAGTAATTTGGTACCTTAGCTCAGCCATTTCTTGAGCAAGATCTTCTGCTTCTTCTTTTGCTTTCAACCTCTCGTCTCTTAACTCCTCCTGTCAACCGCTAGAATGTTAAAACCTGAAGACTTCAAACATACAGAGTCCTATTGCCTAGAAAAAAAAAAACAATCGGTTTCTAAACGCAGCTTAAAATTAAGAAAAACCAAGTAGAGTCTCAATGAGTATATGCCCATCTGTTAGATATCAGAGAAGTCAGACAAACTGTGTTGCTATATGCATCATACCTTGAGTTGCTTTACAAGAAGTTCATAGTCTTGTATCTGGTTTGCCATCACATCCATTTTAGCTTCTGAATTTTTATCTGCAAATGGTGCAGCTGCTAATTTCGGAAGAAGATGGCCTAAGACTTCGCCACAACTGCCACATAAACAATTGTGTAAATAATGGCCGAAGTATTTGCATCCACTTTTGAATTTTCATTTCAAATGTACAAACGGATTCTCTAGGACTAGATATGCAATAATATATAAATCCAGGTTTTGTTCTCACTTGCAAGAAGGGTCATTGTTTCGAACTTAGAAAAAAAGCAGGTACGAAGCAAACAAAAATATGATGACAATTGGCACCAACAGAAAGTAACCAACAAATAAAATCTGGAGCCTTCATTATTTAGAATCTTCCAAGGCTGGTCTTAAAAAAAACACACACAAAATAACCATAGAGATTCTTGATGTAAACAGCCTTATAAACCCACAAATATGGTGCACAATGAAATTCTAACTCACTTCCCAAAGTAAAGAAAATCCAGAGGCAAAGACCATTGATTTTTAAATTCATATCATAAGTACCTAGTCTCGGGTAATGATGTTGACTCGGTATCTTGGTCATTCGAGAAATACACAGTATTTCGTGATTTCTCCTTTTTTTCTATCAATTCCTCAATCTGTCGACAAAATGTGGAGCCATTTTTGGTCGAAATATCTAGCTCTCTTCGAAGTTCTTTATTTTCTTTCTCCAGAGACTCAATATTTTTCTGTGCATTCTGAAGCTCCCCAATCAATCTATCCATTTTATCATTTAGATGAAGAGCTTCTTCCTGGACTTTCTTAGTTTGTGAGTAACGCTGCTCCATGGCCACCATATCCAATTTCATACTCTCAATTTCACATTGAGACTCCAATGTCATAGATAAGATGGACTCCTCAAGTTTTTCTATGTTGGAGTTCGATTCTTGTAGCTCCTTTTCCTTTTCAACTAATTTGTGCTCCAAGAAGAGACACTCTGAGTTTGAATCCTTCAACTCTTCCTCTAACTTGCCAGCCTTTTCTAGCAAATGCTCCATTTGAACTAATTTAAATTCGAGGTTTTCAACGTGATCTACAAGGTAGTTTAATTCTGTGTTCCTTGTACATAATTGATCCTGCAGGTAATCTGTGATGAATGATGTTGTTGAACTAAGTTAAAAAAAGACTCATAAGAATATGATACGACGTCAAGAATGGAGAAAGTATGCAACCACGGATATGAAACCATGCCAGAAATGCAACAATCATAATTTTCTTACAATCACGATTTGAAAAAATGCAATAATATTCTGCATGTCAGCTCTTGATGCAATAATATTCTACTATTTCATTGTATCTATTGATTCGTCTATTATTCATAAGAGTCTGTTTCTATAAGTTCTAGAACTCAATGAAACAGTAGTACTAACCTATAGAACAGATCCTTCAGTAAGTTCATTGATAAAATAGACTTCTCAATTTAGCCTATAGATGATTCCTGAGGTTCCTTAAATGTTTAAGTACAATAGTCTAATATAGAAATGATCTCAAACACAATCCATTGCAGACAACTTCCTGTACCTATTTCCTGAGAGCAGTTTGTCAACTCCTTCTGCAAGTTTTCAATGCGTAGCTTGTCTTCCTTTCGTGCTTCTGATAAGGAGTTCACATGTAATTCCAGACGCTGCATCAGACAAAGTAAAAAATCATAAAGTTATCTGGATGATGATCGAAATGTTCCTCATTACATATCAAGTGCTCATTTTAGATAAAGGGAATAAGCATGAAAAAGGAATATTATAACGTGACTATATTAAAAAATCACAATTCACTAAAGTCATCAATAGAGAAGCTGAGGAGCTGAAAAAATCGAGAATATTAATGAGTATCCATCACATTCTGCACAGTAGATAGGGGAAAAACATTCAGCGTGAAACTTACCCTTATCAGTTCAAAGCTTTGAGGTCGCGACCCTATTAGTGTATCCTTTTCTTTCTTTAGCTGCATGAGTGAAAAATGATACCAATTAAAGAAAAATATTATAGGAGATAAAAATGATCAGTCATTGAAGACATTGAAGACATTTTCCACAACTGGAAGCAATCACTTATAGTTAATTTTATTTCCAAACCCATGTCCACGAGAAACTCTAAGCAAGCAGACAGAAAATATACCTGTCGACATCTTGTCTCAATCTCTACAAGTTCCTCTAAATCAGATGAACTATAGCTGCTGCTCCTCCGACTCAACATTGGTGAAAGCGAATCCTAGAAGAATGCAAAGAGGCAAGTACCTCTAAAACTATCAAAAGACGTTTAAGAAAAGTATTAGATAGTGTGGACATCCATCTCAAAATTAATTGGTAATGAGAGGAGTAGTCCACCTTTCTAATATATTGTTATGAATTTTCCACTCTTATCGATGTGGGATCCTAACAAAAACCAAATGAGAGTTCAACGTGCTAACAAGAGTAATAACTCAATCAACATAAGTGCGTGCACATGACGAAGGACTCGAATCCCCCACTCCCAATAGTTGTTTGAACTAAAAAATGAGAGTCCGTGTGGTAAAACAGAAAATTATTTGTAGCAATTGCAAAAGCATGACCATCAACAAATTCCCGGAAGGAAGCAAGAGAACAAAAGGGAAAAAAAGACAACTAAAGTTTTCATTCCTGAACAGAAATCAACAATGTCAATTTCAATTTTCAAAAAAGGGCGGCTGGAGGGAAAAATAAAAAAGAAAAGGGCACTATAGCTATGTCAATTTCTTCCTACTGATAAAAATTACAGTTCCAGTCAAAGATTAGGGATAATACAGTTCAGCTAATTCATTGCAACAAGCAAAGAAAACCCTTAAACAAAATTCTGTAATCTATACGCAAAGTATATTGAACAATAATCAATGAACAATACTTTGCTTTAATCTACCGAAAGCTGAAGAAAGAGTACACGAGAAAGTACCTTCACGAAAGCGAACTTTATCCTTCGAATGGTGGGTACCTGAGATTAGAATATCAATAATTTCGTAATTTCGTGTCGATAATGAAGAGATGGAGATTTCTGGAAAGCTCAACAGTCAAAAATTGATGAACATTGATTTTGTTTCCAATAATGGGCGGATCCATTGCCAGCCAAAAATGGCGGAGATTTTAAGCTGGCATGACGGTGTAATTAGATTCAATTGTCTTGGGCCGGTTATGAGTTTTAATACGGTTCAAGGCCCAAGATATTTCAAAACATTTTTTTTTCCTTTTATTTTTTCATAAAATTTAATGAAAAATTACATAAACTTGATTTGTTACGATCACGCTCTTAAACTTTGATAGGTTTAGGATAACGATTGAATTATTGTAATTACAAATTATTATAATATAATAGTTATCATGACTCATGTTATAATAATTTGCGCTTGGTTACTAGAAGTTAGAACAAATATTGCTATAACATGGTTTGAAAGTTATTATAGTTTAGTTCAACATACGGATTAATTTATTATAATCAAATTTAACTCACTGTTAAATGGAGTTTAAATGCCCCTTTAAACGCCTAACCTTTTTGTATATAAAAGAAGTACAATGTTCTAACCAATTGAAAGATAATCAAATAAGCTTCTTTTGATACTCTATAATGTTAGTGTTAATTTATGTAATATAGTTTAGAAATGACTTGTTTTTAAGACATTTATTCTTTAGAAATTTTATTTTGTTTAGATATGTTAGGTGTATAGAAAACTTGAAAATGTGTAACGTAACTGTATAGTGTAGAACTTTAGAATTTTAAATTGAGAAAAGATATAAATTGAATACATATTGTTTTTATATGGACAAAAGAAATAAAATAGACTTGAATAGAAAGTCATGAATTGTAGTGTTAGGCATTGTTCATTCTCGTAACTCAAGCCTGCAATAACAAGCGATCCCTTAAATGCCCAACAAATCAATTCACTCACTTTTCTCCAAACCCATATGATTCAGCTACATCAATAGAAAATGTTTTGCCTGTCAAACAAAAAAAAAAAAAAAAAGTTTTGATGTCCATCCCAAACAAATTCAGTGGTTTTTTTTCTTTCTATTTTAGAGTATTACATAGAAATTAAAAATAAAATTAATAAAATAATAAAATAAATATATATATATATATATATATATATATTGAAATCTACATTTATAAAAGCAATATAGATAACCATATTACCAGTAGCCTAATAATTAAAAGGACGTAAAAAAAAAAAGTAAAAAGTTATAACTTCAATTCATTTATTTTAGAATAATTTTTTTTTTTAAAGTAATATAATTATCTAAAAAAGGTCATAATTCAATATGTGAAGTTAGGATTTGAAATTTTTAACATTTGAATCGATATTATATATTTTTATTAGTTGAATTACACTTAAATTAACCATTACAAAAATGACGTATTATTTGATATTTTTTAATTTAACAAGATTGATAGTAGAGGATCTTGAACATGTAATTTATTGTGTTAAGAGATGACAAACCTTCAGAAATCTCTACATTTGTATAATATTTGTCCACTTTAAACATAAGTTTTCATAATTTTGTTTTTTGTTTCACCCAAAAGATTCCATGTCATTGGAGATATTATTTGTGTTTCTTCATATCAATGTGGGATTACTACTTTATTTGTATTCTCAATATATTAATTATTATATTGTACATGATATCACGGGCTTGTTCCTTTTGCTCAAATATTTGATGCTTAAACGTATTATATTTGAATAATAATTTTGTATCATTATATCCACCCTAAGAAACTATCAAATAAAGTCATATATGTTGATGCTTTTTTGTTATATCAAAATAACACTTGCTGGCAATCATTTGATAACCCAAATCTAAATTTGAGAACAAAATAATGACAACATAATAATATCATAAAACCAAGCCATGCCACTTGCTTGATCCCAACACAAAGTGGGTTGGCTCTATTCTTCCTACCCATATACAATTGTTTATTTGAATTTGAATTCATAATTACCCAAATTTGAAACATTATTTCCCACTCAAACAATCTTACACAAAATAATTAATTGAACATCCCCACTTCATTTTCCCATTCAAATTTCCCCAAAATCACATGGAAAACTTCAACCATGAATGAAATAATAAGGTCTTTTTTTATTATTATTATTCAAAAGATCCCTATTGATAATGTTTTTTGAAACAAAAAACAAAAAAACATTATCAATAGTGAAGAAAGCATACATAATTTTTTTTTTTTTTAATCCAAGATTCTATAAGCCTATTGGAAGTAATTAAATATAACAAAAAGGCTGGTGTATATAGCCACTTATACTAGTACTCTAGTATCAAGAATGAAGCACAAGTAGCTTAAAATGAAAATTTCACTATACAAGCTAAAATAAATGTTTGAAAGTATACAAGACAAAATAAAATAAAAGTCTAGCTAAGATGAAATTGGTGTAAAATTTAGAGACCCAAATAGAAATTAACCATATAGTAAATACATGTAAACTAATGTAATTTATTTTCTTCCATTTAAATTTCTAATTTTTGGGTTAAAGGGTATAAAGCTTAATTAAGTACACCTTAACATATTTAGACAGTTAAGGTTCCGTTTCATAATCATTTAGTTTTTTATTTTTGATTTTTGAAATTTAAGCGTATTCTTACTCATGTATTCCAGATTTCTTATAATGTATCCATTTTTTCTTAAAAAAGTATGTGAATATCAACAAACTTTCAAAAACAAAAACAAGTTTAGTTATTTTTTTGCTTCCAAATTTTGGTTTGTTTCTACAAATATAAGTGAAATGTAGATATTCAAGTAAGAAAAAATATGTGGTAAGTTGTTGTAAGCTTAAATTTAAAAAACCAAAAAAAAAAAAAATCAAATGATTATTAAATTGGATCTAAGATATTCATAAAATTCATTTATATCTTTATACCTTAAGCTTTAGTTTATGTATTTTTAATCATTCAAATTTAGTTTTTAAAGTATTAACAAAACTTAAAATTAATCTCTATTGTTATTCTTAAGTTATTTTACATAAATTTGTTGGAAAATAATATTAATTTTCATGCAAAAAGATACACCAAATATATTTTAATTTATAGAGTAAGAACTAATATAGAATAATTCAATATAAGTAATAACAATAAACTAACTATAGTGGCAAGACAATATCACAATGAATTGAAAGTAAGAGTACAATTGACCGTGTTTTGAATCATATACTTACAGAACAAAATATTTTTTGGGAATAAACACTACACCACTTCTAAGCTAATATGTAAAAATAACAAAATAACACGCAAAAACTGAAAGATTCAAAAAAAAAAAAAAAAAAAAAAAAAAACTTTTTCTTAAACCAAAAAATGAAAACTTTCACTTCCTTATATCCAATATAATTAAGCTTATCTCTAGACAAAGTATCCAGAGACATCGAAGAAATGAAAATATGAGAAGTCTCTATGGATTAATATCAAGGGTTAATTTCGAACCGGAAATTTTGAGAAAAACATATCACCAAAACCTTAAACTTCATCCATTGTGCAACTCTTTCTAGACAAATGATTCAACTTTCTAAATCAAACCCAATTCCATTGCAAGAATGTTGCTTCACACAAATTATAACAAAACCATCACATCAATTATTTTCAGAAGAAATATGCCTTCATTTCCCAAATCTGTAAAGAATCAATGAATCACAACAAAAGTAAAAGGCTTGTTGTACTGTACAATGCCAAAGCCGCAAGCAAAAAAGGACACAAAATCAAATCAAACCCACTAACGACGGCTCGTGCGAGCGGCTTCCACCGACCCACCATGGCTCGATCGAGCCCAAATGGCTGCTACCCTCTTCCTCGATTGGCGCTGGAAGGTTCAGATCCAGGTACTCTCTTATTTCTGCCCTTGGTTTCTGAACTGTTTGTGGAAATTTGTTTCTGGGTTCTGTTCCATTTATCAAATGGGACCTCTTATGGCCGCCTAAAGCTTGCCCTGAGCTGAAAGTTTTGAAGCAAATTGAGCATTGGTGATGGTTTTTGTTCTTTTTCTCATACCCCATTTGAGTGCCTGATTCTTGTTGATTTTCTACTTCCAAGATTGTGGTGGCTGTGGATTTACTTTCAAAAGTTGGGTCGTTTGAAATTTCTGTTTCGATGCTGTTTTCAGTGCTTTCTGCCTTTGAAGCTAAGCATCCTTTGGTTTTCTTGTGGCTGGCTCTATGCCCACCAAGTGCTTGATATGAGTGAAAGATTTTGTTGCAAGAATTACACTGGAACTTTGTTCTTTTTTCTCTGATTCTGTATGTTTTTGAATTTGACCTTAATTCCCCATTGGAAAGCTGTTGGAACTTTCTCTGATCTGAATTGAACTTACTGGAAATAATTTGAGGTGGGTTAAACTCAGTTTGGTTGTTGAAGCTTGATCCATATTTGTCATCTTGTTGGGATTTTTCATACTTTTTGACAATAGAAGCACTGAATTCTGAGTTTGACCCTTCAAATTTGAGATACCCATAATCCATCTCACTAAGCTCCAACTTTCTGTTGTGGAGTTCTTTCAGTTTCACCATCTTACTTATCATACATACAGAAGGAATTGCTTCAACAACTTTAGAGAATTGACTTTTTGGGACCAGAGATGGAACTTGTTTAGGCTTAGAGTTGTTGTCATAAGACTTGGTGGTTGAACAAAAACCATCAACATCTCTAGAAAGCATCATTAAACACAAAGCAACCTCTTCTTGTTCTTGATCGTTTTGATCAGAAACACATGAAGAAGCAGCAGCAGCATTAGCAAATGAAAAGGAAAACGAAGTTTCAGCAGGCATATACCTTGTTTGTTTCTTAGATCTCTTCCTATGATTTGCAGCTGCAATTTCATCATCTGATTGGCTATCAAACTCCAAATTACTGGACACTCTTTCAGTTTCTGTCGAGTGGCATTTCATGTGGCCAAACAGGGCCTTCCGGGACTGAAAACTTTTTCCACATTCTCTGCAAAACCTGTCCTCGGCACTAAATTCAGCAAGCCTGCAAGTTTTTTTTGGGTTCTTTCTTAGACTATAACCATCAGAAACGCCATCTCCCAGAAACTTATCCATGTCAGAGTTGCTTCCAGCTTTTTTCAAATTCATCTTCTTCAGAATTTCACCAGTTTCAGCTTGACTGTTGATCAAATGGGACCTCATATGACCTCCCAAAGATCTCCCACAAGGGAAGCTCCTGTTACATAGCTTGCAGAAGTGTTTGATCTCTCGATCAACCTCCATGGACAAGAAGTAAAACTCAAGGAAGAAGAAGCAGAGATCCAAAATCCAGCTAAAACAATGCTAAAGCCAAAGCTCAGAAATAGAAAGAATACAAAGAAAAACAAGATGACCCAGATCAAATAATTAAAGTGGAGAGCTGAAATTCAGTGAGTAAAGTAGTAAACTCCGTCAGAACTGAGCAAGCTTGATCTTTTCGTTTTTCCTTTTCTCATCTGATAACTCAAAACCCATCTCAGATTTGATGAATTCCAGTCATGGAGAAAGAACAGGATCTGATGCACAAAAGGTGGAAAAGGAAAGCTTGGTTAATGTAGTTCAACTAGCTTTTTTCTCTCACCACTTGCTTCTCTTGGGCAGTTGAGAGTTTTAAGGGAGGAAAAAGAAAATAGAAAAAGAAAAAGAGAGAAAAATGTTAGAAGTTTGCGGAGATGCTACTTTATTGCTAACAATAGAGATGAACAAAGCATGGAGGAAAACAATTAAAAAGAGGGGCTAAGCTTAGGCAGGCAATGAGGCCAATCAGAACTGAACTCAACCGACATGATGTATGACCAGATAACCTAGAGGTTATGGGTTTGTGAGGACTAATTTGGTCATATTTCTCTTGTGGACTAAGTTGGGAGGAGAAATCCATGCATGAAAGCAAAGATAAAGAGAGGGGTAAATAAGAAGAAAGCAAGGAGCACGTGCACCAACTCAAGTGACCCACAGATCCAATGGCCCAAGATTTGTCCTGCTTACTTGGTGACTGTCCCTATGGTTGAGGAACCTCCTAAACTAACTGTCTTTCTAACAATTCCTTCCTTTGTCTTCATATAAAGGAATTGCATCTCTTTCTCTGTGGGCCTGTTCTTCATCATTTCCACTCATCTCTCTCTTTTTGTCCCTGTTTTTAGTTGACTGTCCAAAATCACTGCTTTCAGTTTAATATTATTGTTTGACAGCACTCAATTCTGTCAATGTTGATTACATATCTTTACTTGATTTGATGGATGATACTATTGCCAATTTGTATGTCTCCATGGGTGATACAGTGATTGAAGACTTGGACTTTGAGAGTATGCTCCTCTCAAGGTCTCGAGTTCGAGACTCACCTGTGATATTACTCCTTCGTTGTCTCGGTGTCTGGCCTAAGGACGGGGGTGGTTATCCTTATTTCAAAAAAAACTATTGCCAACTTGTATAGCTGATCGAGTCATCAATTACGTGACATAGATCAACTAATCTCATATAAATTATACTTTTTAGTTGATCAACAATCTTTGAAAATGGAGATTCAAACCAATATAACTTCTTGCATATCTTTAGTGGATTTGAGTCATCGATTACATATCATAGATCTACTAAACTCATATTTGAAGAATAACTCGTGTGAATAATCAGTTGAAATATGTTCAAGTTAACTGTTTAAGTGACATACTCTTGAACTCTTTAAACTACTTTTCTAAATGTCATTTCTGTAAATTGTGTGTTGGGGTTAAATGTTTTCTTTTAAAGTAAAAGATTAATCAAACACTGAATTATTTTGGAGCGTTTTTAGAAATACTTTGTGCATCACATACACAAATATCATGGGAAAAAAATGTAATAACTGTAGAATGATAGAAATAAGGCATGGAGTTGGATCAATATTTATTATTGTGAAGCACTTTTTTCTTTTTCTGTAGGCTGCATAATCAATGTTTTCTTAGATAACTTGAAAACAAAATATCACAAGATTGAACATGAAAGCACCATGCCTTTTGGGATGCCAAGTGGCCATCTACTCTATCTTTCTCTTCTAAATAAATAACTAATATTCTTTGAAAATATTATTTAAGCTAACCAATATCGAGTAATTTGAACATTCAATTAATTAAAGGAGAAGATAACAAAATTTTATCCTTTTTGAAATCTAATGCTCGGTTTAGTTCTTTTTTAACATCGAATGCTCGATTGAGCTCTTTTAAAATCGAAAGGTGGGTTTAGTTCTTTTTAAAAATCGAACGCTCGGTTTAGCTCTCTCTAGTATGATTGAAGTGAAAAAAAGCCGGCTATTTCTCGAGGAGAAGGCCGGCTCGATATTGAGTAAAAAAATATTAGGGAATGATTAGCTGCAAACATCCATGAAGCCATTACTTAAAAGAAATCACCCTTTGTATTTGCCCTTTTGCTGCCACTTGACTTCAATTCTAGCCTCTTGTTTGTCTCTTTATATCAGCCCTCCTTTAATTTCTCTTGTTTTTTTCTTCAACATCCTTAACAAGAGGGAAGAAAAATGAATCCAAAACCATCCAATATAATAAAAGTGAAAAATAATTACAAAAAAAGAGTATAATATTCTTCTTATTCCAAAGGAATTGTCCTCGGGTACTATTTTAAACCCAAGTTCAAATCATTCGCCTGATTTTTTTTTTTTCTCAAATCAAATCACTCAACTAATTATGATATATTTTTCGATTAAAATGTTAGAGGTTCAAGTTCAAAGAAATTGTTTTGTGGGTTATATACAAAGTCAAGCTGTTGTTGTTTTTGGAAAAAAAAAATTTTTCTTTTTTTTTTTTTTTGATAGGAAACACAAACTTTCATTGATGATTGAAAATTACATCCTACCAAGACATTATATAAAACTATGCTACTGTGAGATTAAAGTGGTTAAGTCATAGTTAGAAAAGGGGGAGATATAGTGACACCAATACAAAACCAAGTATATGGTAGATTCTAATAGAGATTGGTGATCCTTGTTGGTGTGGCCATCGGTAAAGAGTCTGCAATTTCGCTCCCTCCATATATTCCAAAGACAACCGTAAATGATGTTGAGCCACAAGGTTTCCACCTCCCCTCTGAAAGGATGACCCAATATGAAGTAGGTTATCAGATCTATTGGGTAAAGGGGTGGACCATTTAAAGGTATATAGAAGATGAGTCCAAATTCTGGAAGATATACTACAACCCATAATCAAATGTGTTTCATGATCAGGTCTGCACATGATGCAGATAGATGGTTGCAAAGCCTTTTTAGTTCTTTTGGATAACTTCATTAGGCTGGGGACCTTCCACATTTAAATTAATAAATCTCTGTCTTTCATGTTATCATGAGTATTAGTCAGATTTTTATAAAGAAAACATGTTGTAAAGACACTCGATTCTTCCAAGGGCCAAATCCATGAATCCTCATTATCATTCAGCTCAGTTTGGTCAATAACAGAACAAAGAATAGCCCATTCTTCGGCCTCGTCATCATTCAAATATCTTCTAAGAGGCAAAACCCAGCTAGATGTATCTTGGTTAATCATCCTAGAGATTTCCACATTTTTGCTCAATGCCAATTGATAAATAAGGGGAAATCGAAAACGAAAAGCACTGCCATCCTTCCAAATGTCTTCCCAAAATAAAATTTGATTCCCTTTACCAAGCTTATGAAGAATATTACTATGGATAAGTTTGCCATGTTTGGATATGGCTTTCCAAGGCCCATTGGCATCTTTTAGCGAAATTCTCCCATGTTTCTTTGATTCAATCTTTCCTCCATACTTGTGAACCAACATCATTCTCCAAAGTGCATCTTTCTCGACACCGTAGCGCCAATGCCACTTTTCAAGCAAGGATCGGTTTTTATGTTTGATATCTGGAATCCCCAAACCACCTTCATCCATCGGTGCCTTGACTACATTCCATCGAACCAAGTGACAAATAGATGTGCCCTTATTTCCCCTCCAAAGGTAGTCTCTATACAGCTTTTCAATTTTGGATGTCACTTTGGCAGGGGCTTCATAAAGCGATAGATGGTATATAGGAATGTTAACCAAAGTTGCATTGATTAAAGTAGCCTACCGCCTTTGGATAGATTGTTGCAACTCCAAGAATGTAATCTTTTCTCAATCTTTTCAATGATTGGGTTCCAAAAATCCATGTTTTTAGGCTTGCCACCGAGGGGGGAGACCAAGATATGTCGATGGCCAATCTCTAACAGTAAATCCATAAGGCTGAGCAAGATTATTAGCTTCGACATCATTCAGCCCAATAGGAAAAAATTCAGTCTTGTTGATATTGATATTAAGACCAGATCTGTGCTCATAAGACTTGATGATGTCAATAAGTTTGCCGAACTTGAGAGGGTGAGCCGAGGAGAATAATATGGTGTCGTCAGCGAATTGAAGATGAGTGATGAATAGCTTGTGCTCCAGCTTCCCCACAAAAAAACCTTCGATATTACCATCTTTCTCCTCTTGGATGAGCATTCTACTCAGACAGTCAACAACAATAGTGAAGAGGAAAGGAGATAGAGGATCACCTTGCCTCAAGCCTCTAGTAGCTCAAATCTTGCTTGAATCTTGTTTTTGGAAGATTGGCTTTGGAGTAAGGAAATTGAGGTTTCAAAAGTTGTAGAATACATCAAAAAGGCAACTATTGTGCTACTATGCTATGACTAATTCAAAGAAGAGTTTGTCAGTTCCACACTTTGTCTTCATTATAAACATCAATATATATTTGGCAAAGATGTTCTCTCCCTTGTTGAAGATGGTTGGGAAGTGTTTAAACTCGAAAATTCTTCGATGTATCCTAGTGCCACAATTTATGAATGCACCAATGGTGCCTCAAGTATAGGAGAGAAAAACTATGACACTCGATTATAAAAAAAAATATATAACTCAAATAGTTAAAGATAAATTTGAATCTTGCTTAGGTGTGAACTAAAAAGCATTTCTTCATGTTTGAGATTGAAATTTACAAATTTATTACCAAAACCATTGGTCCATAACAAACCATCTATGTTTTTTATTTTTTATTTATAAGTTAAATTAAAGTGCCTCGTCATGGCTACAAATGGGTTGCTTACAAATCCTGAAATTGAACTGCACACAGCTCAATGCTATTTTAATTGAATTTCTTTAGGGAGAGGAATAAATAGAAATATTCAAAGCTCCTTATATTCGTACTATAATGACTTAGCTTTAATCTACTTTATATGACTGAACAGCTTTTGATCTACTAAGCAATGCCAAGTATGCTGCTATTTTGAGCATACTTGATTGAAAGAAAAGGAATATGAAACCAAAATTATACGAGTGAAGTGAACATATTACTCAAGTCATAAACTTTACTACTTTTTACTAATGCTAGGTCACTATAATTAGAAGATTGTCTTATGTAATTTTTTTTAGCTAATTAGGCCATAAAAAAGAGACCTTATCCAAAAGAATGGATCTATAAATGCAAAATTTTGATTTTTTTTTTTTTTTTTTTTTTTGAATTCACGACAATTGGGATTAGATGATTGTTGAGTGAATCGAACAAAAACAGAGCTACCAAGATGAATAACGAAAAGAAAACATTCGATTCACGCGTATAATTTACGAACTTATCTGAAATGTATGTATTCAGTAACGTACATACCACAGAATCTAATATACTTTCAATTGTGACCATATGAAGTCTCATGGAATTGGTAAGCCTAAAAGCTTTAGAGTTAGGCCAAAAGAAGGATTCCAAAAGATTTTAAAATTGTCATGTGGAAGGTGACATGGCATCAAAAATGGGCAAGGAACCAAAGGCAAAGCTATAATGTTTATGTACTGGCTTGAGTATATTCTGAACTAAGTATCATGATTATCCACATCTCACATTGAAACAGAGCACAAGTGACTTTTCCACAAGAACTTAAATTTGTAATTTTAATTATCTTTTATCTTTCCATATTTTATGTAGATTACACATAAATCAGAGCCTAACAGTACAAAGCAGTTAGCAATTAAAGGACAGATCTACTATTTGTAAGTATTGTGTCTCCTACCTTGAACCATGATTGTGGGATCTCAAGTAGCTTCCAATAAGATTGCATTTCAACAATGTAATTTTTATTTTTAACATTCATGCGTGTTCAGACACACTTACGTGCACCTCGATTGTTTTCATGGAAAACATACTATCTAACCGTACACTGTTTGGTTATCAAGGAAATCTACAAACAATTTTTTCTAGGTAGGTGATGATCATGATTGAACTTATAATCTCTACTATTCCAAAGGATCTTTGAGCACTAGACCAACTAGACCAACTAAAGATGTTTGAATTTCAACTATGTAATTAATGAATGGATACTTAGCACTGTGAGAGCAGAAAAATGAATCCACTTTCTACTTGGGAAAAGGAAGCCAAAACACTAGATTAGTGGCTACTTAAGCAGATAAAACAGAAGCAGCCAGGTGGAACATCACTGAAATTTCACTGCTTTCACCACTCTCAAAAAGAAAATTCATTTTCTTCACTTCCTTACATTTTGATTAGACAGTCCAGATTTCTTTGGGAAAAAAGCACCCAAAAGACTGTTATAGAGATTTAGAGGCACTGTTCTAAGTTTTAAGTACAATAGGTTAGACCTGGATTCGTTTCTAAAAGGACAATTTCTAAATGAAGAGCAAAGGGTAACAGTTTTTTATTGTTCTTTCTGGAAGTTAAATTATGAACCAAACCTTTCTAAGTTTTAACTTACGCGCACCTAAACTAAAGTTGATTTCGGTAAAATTTAAACTAAAAGTTCTATTCCTACTCTTTGAACTTATAATCTACTTCTTAAAAGTAAACTGAAGGGCTACAAATTAAACTCATCCAAATATCTTTGTTTTTTTTTATATATCCATGACTGTCTGCACTAGCGCGCACCTCAACTACTGTCACGGGACATACTGCCTGATCCTACAATATTTGGATGTCAAGGAAACTCGTAGGAAATTAATTCCTAGGTAGGATGATCACCATGGATTGAACCCATCATCTAAAGCATCTCAAAGTCCTCTTTGACCACTTGAGCCACTCCATGATGGTTATCCAAATATCTTTGTTAATCAATTATTGTTCATTATTGATCTGAAAGAAAGTCTCTTCCATAGAGAAATTCACTTCAGTCCAGAGAGAGAGAGAGTTCACGAAGTTTTCCAGCTCTGAGAATAAACAAAAATCACAAACGCAATGATATTGTTCAATCTTGACCATATATACACAGGAAATTATTTCCAAAGGACAAACAAAATCTTGATAATGATCCGTGTAAGGAACCTCTATGTTATGTATATATTTATATAACAAATATCGTTGATATACAATCATGCCTCAGCTATAACCCATCAGGGGAAAGAGAATGCGAAAAACAAAAAAAAACAAAAAAAAAACCCCAAGATCTTACCTCTATGAAGAGATGTGAAGGGTGGCTTAAAAAGTTGAAACTGATTAGTACTCAAAAACCTGATCAATACAGGAATGACTAAAAGAAACTTTCAAGTTAATCTTATTGCCATTTCTTGGAGGAGTACTCGTTTTTGTGAAGTATTAATCACATTATTAGATTCAGCACTCTCCAGAACATCAGTGATAATTGCAGCTGCATGACCGAGAGGCTCCTCAATTGCCCTTTTCAACATGAATGCCTACAGAGCGAAATTTAAAATAAGCATGAAATTCATATGCAAGAACTGCTTAAATATCATTTCGATCATTTTACTTTGAGTTTTGTTTTATTTTGGCTTCTAAACTTTCAAATGTCCAATTTTAATCCATGTACTTTCAATAAAACTTGAAATTGGTTCTTATGGTAAATATTTGTTGTTTTTTACTTATAAAAATTACCTATTCCTCGGTATATGTTCACATTTTTTTCTTGCTTGTATTAAAACTAATCAATTTCGATTAATATTAACTTCAAATTTTCTATAGAAACCAATTTTAAGCTTTAGGGAACAAACTGAAATGGTATTTATACCTAAACTTAATCATGCTACAGAAATTTCTCCTTGTGAGATTTTCTTGAGGACTGATGGTACTCTATAATATTTTCTGTGGAAAAACTAAGTAAGAAGATATTTTTTACCTTAATTGTGCATATTAATACAGAGCTTGAAGACAGTACTCTAAAAGAAAATTAAACTAGAAGTAATAAATCATAATAAATGGGATGTAAAAAGCTGGTGCTTAGGCTAATGGTAAATGAAATATTTGAGAACAAGCCTCTGCTCCCAATATAAACAGATCACAACACAACTAGATCTAGAAAACTAGTAGATCCACCAAGGCCAATTCTTCGAAATAGAATGTTTGAAAGCGACTAGGTTTACAGATACTTGGGAAAAGGATAAGGATAAACGCTCAGTTTCTACTTCTACCTGTTTTACTCTTCTTCTAATCTATTCCCTTCTTTACCATTTAAAAGGCAACACACGCATATAGACATTGATAAAGATTACACATGCCCTTGCATCGGATTAACAATAATCATAATAATAATAATAATAAAAGTATCGTGCATAATTTAAATTTTAATCATAGAGAGAGAGTGAGAGAGATTTTGCATGCGATGTTGCACAAGTAACTGGCTCGCAAAAATCTTTTTCAATGAAGAGAGAGGAAAAGAGAGAACAAGAGTAAGACCTGTCCATGGTGGGATATGACAAGAGTACACGGGTTCTGAAACCAAGGCTCTCCATCAATTTGAACAGGCAATGCCGCACACAATTGTATTCTAATCGACTGGCCCTGTGCAAGTCTTCTAGCTCGAGAAAGTCCCACCTGTTTAAAATAAAAACGGCCATGAAACATCTAAACAATGGATTATGACCCTGAACCCTTACCTAACTCGTGTCTTTAGACTCCTAGCATACACAGAAACTCAGAAACGTCACTCTAATGACTAAATATGAGATCCCTAACATATGATTTAGGATTGATACATGACCGAACACTAAGTAGCGTTGCAAGAATTAACCATTCTAGGTCCCTTAACTTATGAAACTGAACGTTTTTTGTTATTTTTAATAAGAAATAATTTTATTGATGAGTGAAATTACAATAGAGAGGAATGCCCCCGACAGGTAATTACATAAGGCCTCCCCAAGAAGATAGGATGGCAGAATAACAATTTCATCCTCATAACCATGTTAACTATAGATTAAGAAACAGTAGAGCATGGAGATTCTCAATCCTGAACTTTAGTGCCTAATATTTAATCAACTCACTTTCAACTTTTTAACAATTTAGTCCTATAAAATTTGTAATTAAGGATTGATACATGACCTAACACTAAGTATGACTTGTGCATTCTTCTGGACATGGTGGGGTGAAAGAAACAAAAGGATATTCAATGACACACAAGCCTCATATACCTCTACTGTTGAAGCTACTATACAAATGGGCATTTTTTGGAGTCATAGAATATCCCCTTTTTGTAACTATGACTTAACCTTTTTATGTGCACATTGGAATCATCTTTGGTAACTTTATTATCTGACTTTTTTTCTCTTGTTCCTTTTCAACCATCAATGAAAAGTTTCTCTCTTTCCTATCAAAAAAAAAAAATGTAATTAAGATTTAGGGATTTTTTTTAGGTATATAGATCGATAAACAAAGTAGAGACAAGACGTGTTTATAACTAAACAACTAAATTACACTATAAGAACCTCAATTCCCATAAATATTCTAGAAGGGGTAAATTGGGTAGTTCCATAGTTAATGGAGGAGTAGTAAGTGAGCTTTTGTGGTTATAAATAGTGTAAGGAGAGGTTGAGAGTGATATGATCCTATAGTTAACCTTAATTTGTTAGTTGGTTAAGGTAGTTAGGAGGTTAGTCCTTTGAAGGCTATATAAGTGTAACCTACCCATTAATCA
>JBBMKA010000005.1:11465678-11495032 GCA_037833695.1 Sechiopsis laciniata | reverse complement strand
AAATATTTACTTATTGTATTTCTGTGGGCTGAATAAGCAATGTTTGCTGAGGTAACTTGAAAACACAATATCACAAGATTGAACATGGAAAGTACCTTGCCTTTTGGGATGCCAAGTTGCCATCATCACTCTCTTTCTCTTCTAAATTAAATAAATAATTACTTTTTTAATTAATCATAAATTTTACTTGTTTGTTGTTTTCTAAAGTTAATAACTTTCGCCAACAAGAGCGGTAGCTCAGCGATATCAATGTATGTCTAATGATTATGAATTCTAGGTTCGAGTTCCTTCACCTCCAATAATTGTAATTTCAAAAATAAATAAATAAATAATTTTTTGCAATTAACATTTTGTTTTACAAAATTCTAAAATAAGTATATGTTTTGATTCAAAACTCATATTGGGTTATCAAATTTCTTGTTTTTTATCTGAATACATCTTTATAATAGTTTTGATTTTAGTAATATAAAACTCAGTTTTATGTCAAACATTATAATATAAATCAGATCTGAAAATTGAGCCTACCAAATAAAAGACAAAATAGTATATGTTATACCATCATTTTTAGTGCTATTCACATATGTTTTCTTTCATATTTACTAAATTGACTAGTAATTAATGTTCAATTCTCATCCCAAAGTTTTCATAAAATATAATATTTGTTCATTTTTTAACATGCATCAAAGTTTTGATTTTAACTAATCAAAAAAAATTCTCAAAAAAAAAAAAACTAATCTAAAAAAGCTCAAACTTACAAGATTAAATTAATTTATTAATATTTTTATAACATGGAGTCGATGAATGAAATTCAAAACTTCATTTTTTTTTTTAGAAAATGAAATATATTATTCACTTTTTTTTCTTTTTCTTTTTTTTTTTGAAATCTGTATTATTCAATAAATTAGATTCGAATTAGCTCTCTCTTTTGTATAGTTGAAGTAAAAAAAAAGGCCGGCTTTTCTAAAGGAGGACCGGCTTAAGCTTGAATAACAAAGATTAGTGAGTGATTAAAAATGTCAGTGTCTGATTAGCTGCAAACGCCCATGAAACCATCGCTTAATTTATTTTTTTATTTTTTTTTTATTTTTTTTTTTTTTTATTAAACCCACTTGCTTTTGCCCTTTTGCTTCCACTTGACTTCAATTCTAGCCTGTTGCTTGTCTCTTTAATTTCTCCTTGTTTTTTTCTTCAACCTCCTAACAAGAGTGGCAGAAAAATGATTTCAAATCCATCCAAATTCCAAATAAAAGAAAGTGAAGAATAGTTACAAAATACACCATATGGGTTGCCTTTCAAAAACTGAGTATAAATATTCTTCTTATTCCAAAGGGTACTATTTTTGTAGCCAAAGTGATCAAATCATTCACCTGATCCTCTCTCTCCTTTATCTTCTTCTTTATCTCATCATTGAAGAGAGAAGTAGGTTTCATTGATGTTTTGTGCCCAACGCCATATAATGTGTAGTAATGCACGAATTAGCCAAATTAAGTATAGTTCGACGAAACTGAAAAGGCTAATGACGCATTGGTTTCATTATTTGATAGTAATTTAGTTCAACACCACAGTTACAGGTTCAATCTTGAGAATCGGTATTTGACTCTGATTTATTTGAGAGCAATATTACCCTCTGCGTAGAATTTGTGGTTCCTCCCCCCAAATTTGTACTAAAATAAAGTATAGTTCGACGAATTAAAATGAACAAACTAATTAATTTGAGAATAGTTTAACGGGTATCTTTTACTATAATGGCTATACAATGAAGTACTTCAAAGAAAAGATTGGTCACGACACCCTTATGTCTCCTCCTAGCTCTATATTTTCTTAACCATTTTCATTCGACCTCTTGTTTTTCTTTACAATTTGATGACATTTTAATATTCATCTAAAAAAACTTTTTTTTTAAATATATAGAAGAGGAAATTATCATCTCCACTCAATTATTGAACTAAATATAGAGGAATATTTAAATCATGCCCGAGCATGATGTATAAATATTTCATGTTTTTTTAACACTATTTGTGTCGATGCTTTAAGTTTTCTCTCTTTTCTTTCTTGTGGAGGGTATGAAATTGTATAGAAATTTTGAAAGTGTAAAATATCTCAATTTCCTAGTTTCTACTTTGAATTTTGCCAAATGTTAATGGCATCTTTGTCTTCATTGCTGTGACTTACGCATTATTATATAAATTCTGCTTTTTTAGTTGTATATAAATTCTGCTTCTAGCTTTTTGAATGTGAAAAATAAGAAGACAAGGGTGTGTCAACTACTAAAGAGATGGTTGGAAACCAAACTTTTGTTATTTTAAAAATAATAATAATAGAGACAGATAATAAGAATACTTTAAAGTGGCAATTTTTCAAGATGTTGAGATGAAATCTGCCA
The DNA here is from genome assembly GCA_037833695.1 of Sechiopsis laciniata. NCBI lineage: Eukaryota > Viridiplantae > Streptophyta > Magnoliopsida > Cucurbitales > Cucurbitaceae > Sechiopsis > Sechiopsis laciniata. The sequence goes on along the minus strand of JBBMKA010000005.1, from coordinate 11,492,649 downwards.
GTTTCATTACCAAAAACATGATCCACTGCAGATCACATCTATGATTTTATTTAAAACAAGTTCTTTATTTTTAACATCAACTAACAAACAAAGTTTTATCATCTTAAACCGGTTGAAATTATCAAATTAAGGTGCCTCTTCATGGCTACAAATTGGTTGCTTAAAAATGGTCATAATCAACTGCACAAATATCAATGATATTTTAACTGAACTTATTCAAGGAGAGGAATAAAATAGCAATATTCAGTGATCTTTATATTCTAATTATAATTATATTGTCTTAGCTTCAATCTACTACAAATGGCTGGACACCTTTTTGATCTACTAAGCAATGCTAAGAAAATGTATGCTGCCAAATAAATAAATAAACAAAGAAGTTTGCTGCCATTTGGGGCATACTTGATTGGAGGAAAAGGAATGTGAAATAAAAAATGAGTGCACATATTAGTCCGCCTAAAATTCAATCGTTTGAGTTTAATAGCAACACGATGGACATTATTATTATTATTATTATTATTTTGATGACTCACGAACTCCGTACTTTACTCCTCTAAACTTAATAACACCACTGGCCCATTCTTAAATTGTGGTATTGAGATATATTGTATGATTGAAAATGAAATTTGAAATTGAGGGGAGCATATCCTCCACCACTATGCCGCGGGCCTAAGTCTAAACTCATGAAATATCTTTCAGTTCAAAACTTAATATAGGAAGTTTTAAATTAAGCCACTATATATAATAAAGTGACGAAACCAGACCTAGTTCATTGTAAGCGCTTCTTAGTAAAGTGACCAAAAGTAGTTTAGCTAATTAGGCCAGAGAGCACTGCATAAAAGAAGGTATCTTATCCAAAGAAATGTGGATCTATAAATGCAAGAGTTTAATTGATACATAACATACTGGCCAGCTGCTATAGCTAAATGAATCATAGTCAGAAACCCAACACAATTAAATTAATGATGCATTATGCATGCTAGCAAAGTGTTATTCAAAGGTGGCCAATGCTTTGACACTATAGAAAAAATACAACAATTGGATAAGAAGAACTAGAGACAATTTTCCAAAGTGAAAGCTGTCTTTTTCACTTAAGAACAAAAAGCACACAAACAAGAACTTAACAAGTGTTGCAAACTAAAGCAAAAGAATGTGTTTCCTAATAGTGAAAATTTTCTAAAGAAATAGAATCCAACAAGAAGACTGTCATAGTTGTTATCTATTTCAAGTTTTTTCTCACAAAAATTATATAAACATTCGGTTCACAAGTATAATTTACAAACATATCTAAAGTCCATGTATTCAAAAATAGGTGCCACAAATCCATATTAGAGTTAGGCAAAAAGAAACTATCATGTGGAAGATGACATGACATCCAAAATGGGTAAAAACCAAAGTCAAAGCCCTAATGTTTATGTATTGGCTTGAGAATACTAAATAACACAATAATCCTCTTTTGACATTGAAACAGGACACAAGTGACTTTTTTCATTAGAATCTTAAATTAAAATTGCAATTAAATTGATCTCTCTTTCCTTCTTTTTTTTTTTTTTTTTTTTTTTGTAGATTACATACAAAGCAGAGCCTATCAGTAAAAGCAGCTAGCTATCAAAGGACAGATCTACTGTTTACAAGAATTTTGTCTCCTACCTTGAACCATGATTGTGGAATCTCAAGTAGCTTCCAATGAAATTGCACTTCAACAGTGTAATTAATGAATGAATACTTAGCACTGTGATACCCTTTCCACTTAGAAAATGAGCCAACCCACTAAATTAGTGGCTTCTTAATCAGACAAAATATAATCAGCCAGGTGGATGAAAGTTTACTGCTTTCACCACCATCAAAAAGAAACTCATGATCTTTACCTCTCTATATTTGATTGGACAGACCAGATTTGTTGGAGATAAAAAGTACCCAGGGACTGTTATATAGATTTAGAGGCACTATTCCAAGTTCGAAGTAAAAATGTGAGACTTAAATCTGTTTCTAAAAGGACAATTTCTAAAGAATAAGCAAAGGGTATAGTAGTTTTTTAGTGTTCTTTCTAGAAGTTAAACTTTGAACCAAACTTTTAAAGTTGAAATCTATTGATATTAAAATTATAAAGTTCATGCCTTAAACTCATCCAAAGATCATAAGTTTATTTAGTTATTGTCATCATGGATTGGTGTAGTGGTCAAAGAGAATCTAAGAGATTTAAGAAGTTATAGCCTATGGGTTCAATCCATAGTGGCCATAGTCAGGCCTCCAATCGCGCACGCATATCGAAAGAGGGGCAAAAATGTCAAGGGACATGGGAAATAGTTAGATTTTCTGTTAGACTGTTATGGCTAGTAAGAAGGCAATGTGGCGGTGGAGTGCTTTTGTAGGGAGTTCTTTTGGCATTTGGGTAGAGATTCTAGGTCTAGGGAGAGATTTCCATCTCTCTCGAAGATGCTAGGTATTTTCTTTTTCCTTTATGCAACTGTTCTTGAACATTTGGGTGATTGTCAATAAATTAGGGACCCTTGGTGATGGAGAGTTTTGGGTGATTGTTTTTGTTCATACATAGCTCCCTTGGTGTTGGAGAGTTTTCTCACCAAGGTCAAATTCCCCTGTTCTGGGAGTTTGTTTGCTCTGGTGTGTTATACCTTACAATGACCTACCTAAGAATTAATATTCAACAAATTTTCTTGATCAGACAGTTCGTTCCATGAGAACAGTCAAGGTGTGCCAGGCCGGACATTAAAAAAAAATTGTTATGCAATTATTGTTCATAATTGTTCGGAAAGAAAGTCTCTTCCATAGGGAAAATTCACTTCAGTAGAGAGAGAAAGTTCATGAAGTTTCCAGCTCTGAGGATCAAATAATGATAGTGGGTTCCATCAGTATGTGGTCAGAATCAACAAGATCGCAAACGCTGATATTGTTCAAGATATCTTGACCATATACACACCAGAAATTATTTCAAGAGGACAAAGAAAACCATGACAATGATCCGTGTAATGAAACTCTTATGTATATGTATATATTTATATAACAGATATAGTTGATATACAATCATGCCTCAGCTATAACCCATCAAGGGAAAAGATAATGGAAAAAATCAAAAAAACCAAAAATATAACCACAAGATCTTACCTCTATATGGAGAGATGCGAAGGGTGGCGTAAAAAGCTGAAAATGATTCGTACTCAAAACCCTGATCATTACAGGAATGAGTAAAAGAAACTTTCAAGTTAACCTCATTGCCATTTCTTGGAGGAGTACTCGCTTTTGTGAAGCATTAATTACATTATTAGATTCAGCACTCTCCAGAACATCAGTGATAATTGCAGCTGCGTGACCGAGAGGCTCCTCTATTGCCCTTTTCAACATGAAGGCCTACAAAGTAAAATTTAAAACACGAATGAAATTCACAACCAAGGATGGCAGCATGCATGTTTATTTGGAGACATGTCAAACACATCATTTTTACGGCCGACCAATCCATGGAAAACTGTGAGCTCTAAAGATAAATTTACTCACGCCGGAGAAATTTCTCGTTTGCTCTACAAGTGAGATTTTCTCGAAGATTGATTGTACCTCAATCTTTTCTTTGAAAAAAACTGATTAAGGTGATATTTTTACCTGAATTGTGAATATTATTATGAAACTTGAAGAAAGTACTTTGAAGAAAATTAAATTAAACTAGAAGTATTATATCATAATCAATGAAAGTAGAAACATGGTGCTAAAGCTAATTGTAAATGACATATTTCAAAACCAGCCTCAAAAGTATTTCTAATGAAACTAGTAAATCAACTAAATCCAATTATGTGAAATCAAGAGTTTGAAAGTGACTACGTTTAATTTTTGTCGAATCGTGCCTCAGTTTCTACCTGTTTTACTCATCTTCTAATCTATTTCTTCTTTATCTATTTAGGCAAATATATACATATATAAATTGCATATGCCCTTAGCACAAGGCTCACAACACGTCATGGATTGAAACTCAAAAAAACTGGCATGGGTTACTTTAATTAACAACAAAATGTTCATGCATGATTTTGTTTTTAAACACATGGGAAGAGAGAGAAAGAGATTTTTCATGCAATGTTTCACAAGTAACTAGCTCGTAAGGATCTTTGTCGATGAAAAAGAGAAATGAAATGAGAGAGCAAGAGCAAGACCTGTCCATGGTGGGATATGACTAGACTACACGGGTTCTGAAACCAAGGCTCTCCATCAATTTGAACAGGCAATGCCGCACATAATTGTATCCTAATCGACCGGCCCTGTGCAAGTCTTCTAGCTCGAGAAAGCCCCACCTGTTTCAAAATTACAATAGCAGCCGTAAAACATCTAAACATGGGAGTTGCGACACAACTCTCAAGTATGACCCGTCCCCAACCCAACTCATGTCCCAGGACTCCTAGTATACACACTGGGACAACTCAGAGTCATCACTCTAATGACTAAATAAGATTCATAACATATGGTCTAAGATCGATACACTAAGAAGCCTTGCATGATTTAATCATCCATTTTCTGAAGTCATAAACTTCCATAAAAATAACAATTTAGTCTTTGAACGATTAAATCTATATACTTCCAATTTTGTAACAACCTATTCCTTAAATTTAGTGTGCAATGATTTAATCCTTGTACTTTCAAATTTATAATGATAGATTTAAATGAATTTCTTACCTATGTAGATCAATAAACAAATTAAAGATCAAACGTGTTATTAAAAAAAATTAAAGAGGGATCCAAGAGTGGCCACCACCTACGAAAATAATTTCCTATGGGTTTCCTTGACATCCAAATATTGTAGAGTAGTATGTTTAAGAAGTTATATAGCTACCCACTGTCAGCTTCGAAAGTAAAACTGAAGCATACAAACCCCACCTTATTGATTTTTACTTAGAATTAACCTACAATACCCCCTTGATTTTCTGTTGACAAGAGACCCAAACTTTTATTGAGATAAAAATGAAAGCGAATATAAAGGAAATAAGGGGCATACAAAAAAAGGAAGCCCATAAAAAATGGGGAGACCTTATAAAAATGACCTCCAATCTAGAGAGATAATGCCTAACACTCTTACAAAAGAGATTAGATACAGAAGCCCAAAGAGAAAAATAGAATTTAATGAGAGACCTCACATCATCATAGGATCTTTCAACTCATAAGAGCATAGCAGCAAAAAACATGAGAAGGCATCATTATACATGAAGGCTGAAAATAGATTCATGATTCATCCTACATAGATCCATCGAATTTGATTTGATATTTATAGCAAATGTCATGATATGATGTGGGGCAGGATAGTGATTTGAGTTATTGTATACCTGTAGCTTCCCGAGGTGCCAGGTACCAGATATGCTGACAACCTCAAGTACTTTATCATGCATGGACTGCGGATCAAAATTATCAAAAGTCTCGTCCTCATTATGCCAAAGATCCACACCCCCCATGTAGCTTCCAATGTTCGCAACAAGTACACCTTCTGCATCCTGTAGATATTAAAATTAAAGTTTCATTTAATCCTCAAGTAAATGAAAATTCAGGACAAGATCCTCATATACAAATAACACAAAAAAAAATATGTATTAATACGTGTGAATCCTTTGACCTTTTGAGTACATAAACTAAAATGTATCATCATGCTACTGAACATTAGCCTAGAACGTTTAAATAATAATATTAAAAAAAATCAGTAACAATTTAGTTAAGATTCAATACCAATGACTTCAAAAGTTAGGTTATTACCTCAGGAACCTCTACCTCTACACCATCCACTTCCACCCGAACTTGCCATGGAATATCTGCAAATGTCCTATCCATTATGCTCTTGGCTCCTTCTCTTGCATATAGAACTTTGTTCATAAACTGTAGTCATGTTAATTGATTCAGCTAAGTGATATGATTATGAACTTGGTACGATCCAGGATCTAGATTATATCTATAGATAAAGAACTACAAGATAAGCCAAGTTTTGATAGGAACTTGGAACCTCCCTTCCCAAGAGAATACTCTCTACTAGCCCACAAGAATTCACTCAATATTTGGATGCCTAAACCCTACCCTAACTCTCTCTATTTATAACAAAATACTCTAACTTACTCCCCAAGTAATTGCTAACATATCCTTATATTATTCCTATTTCTACTAAGACCCAAAACGTATCAGAACTACTCAAATAGCATAAGATCAGAAACACCAAAGAAGCAACAACTAGCAAGAACTTCAAATGTAGACAAATGTAGAACCATAAAGATAAAAGCTTTATTTCAAATAAAAACAAAGATAAAAGTATAATGCATACAAGATGATTGCCTTTTTGCCATCTGCACAAACTGAGTTATCCTCATTGAGAAAGCGTGCAAGCATGGCAAGTCGACCACTAAAATATATATGGGCAATTGTGCTCAGTATATATCTGGTTAGGGTTCTCCTATAAGTATGTGTGTATTAAATCATTGATGAATTTGTTAAAAGTGTGTTAGATCATTGATGAATTTGCTAAAGTGTAGTGCACTTGAAGTCGGGCAGAAAAAATACCTCAACTATATTAATATGTACACGACTAAGATATAAAAGTAAGAAAAACACAGAAGATAGAAATTTTTCACTTATCAATGAAGGGTTTGGTTTCCTATAAAAATATATAAATGTAAATTTATCCTATGAAGATCATTATCATACAGTACTAAATTCTCTCAGGCTCCATAAAATGACTACCCTACATTATGATTTGTTATTAGGCAACAACGAGTTTACAAAATAACCCTCCAACACAAAAATAAATGCTAATAAAATAATCCACATTCTGAAACAAAAAAAGTAATGTCCAAAATTTAATGTTGGATATTAGTATTACTATGCAAAATAGCAAACTGCCTTTGCTCTCTCAAACAATAACATACAGTTTGAGAAGTTGTAATAGCAGCCGTGCATAGTTGCAGTTATAGTCAGCATGATCTTCATGTAATGGATTAAGTTCGAGAAAGAAAAAGTGATCTTTTGAGTTTAAACTTTTCATCACCTGGTTATAAAATTTCTCTGGATTTTCCTCCCGCAAATTATGTATGTCAAGGGCAACCTTAGCATCACATCCAATTCCTGCATTTGGTGTCAAATTGGTAAAATGCAGTAAAACAAATGTCTAATTGTATAGGAGAACCCTTATGATATATATGATTCAGTCGTGACCTGAAGTTGGTCTTACTAATCGATATATCAAATGTCTCAAGTACAAAAAACGAATTGTCAATTAAACTTATTGACATACCAAGATAATTATTCATAAATTGTGGAGCTTTGAGCTGCTTTCCCCGTTGGTCTACTATTGCCACCTTCCAACGGTCAAGAATGGTCACTGCAGCATTTTCTACATGATGCAAGACTGTACAAAGACCGCCCTGTCTCTCCACTGAGCCCAAACCACCACCCCAGTTTAATACTCTAGCCAGATCATTTCCTGTTCCAGCAGGAAGAATGGCAACAGGAGGAGGTGAAACAAAATTCTGCTTGTCTATACAGTTTAGAACCCAACCAACAGTTCCATCGCCCCCACATACAAGAACCTTGAAGTGCGGCACTTTTCTGAATAAATAAAGACCAGATTCAGGGTCTTGTTCAGAACTCAACTCAAAAACCTGAAATATTAGCATCCATTCATAGCCATTAACCTCATGAACATCATTAACACTCGGTAATGAAAAAAGAATTCTCAAGAGACTTAAGTTAACCCCACACATTCAAAACATTTTTTTCATTCTCATAACAAACATTTCCAACACCTTACAAAATAATAACAATAACAATTACTTTAGAGGGTTCCATTGACCTCAACATTGTATATTTATTTGATAGACCCAAACATATATGCTCCAAGTTCCTACCAAATGCGATAAAGAAAGGGAAATTGTGTATAAGCTATACACAAAACATAGCCATCTGCCACATTTATCACCAGGGACCAAACTAAAAGTACAGAGTAGGTTGAACAAATTATTTTAGGCTTTAGTATACAACAGTTTACTTCTAAGTTCTAAGTTGAAGCCTATGCCTACCTTAATAGAGTGGAGAAAAAACCATACCTGGACAGGATTCAAAAGCATGTTTAACCGTTGTTTGAGAGAATCTCCACGCCGGGCTCCACTTTTCTTGTTGATGAATACTAACAAGGGACGTGAATCTGGAGGAAATTCAATTACCTCATATCTGAGGTTCATTCCTAATATATGAGATTCATCTTTCTGATTGAGTGAAGAACTTTTTTTGACGCTGGGATTTGAAATATTTGTATCATGTATATCACCATTTTGATGTTGAATCTCTGAAGTTTTGCTACCATTACAGTTTCTATCAGTTCCATGGTAACCATTAACCGTGTGATGAGAATCAGCTATGCTTTCAGTAGACAGATCACGAGTACTACCACTCGTTCCTGTATGAACTGACGGTTTACGACCATTTTTGTTCTTCTTACCCTGACTCCTTATACTTGCACGTACTGAGGATGCAATCTCATTTGCTCCATGGGTGATGGAGCTCAAAAATCCACCAGGGGATGACCTAATTGACTCCTTGACATAAATTGGTGACAGAATCAACCTTCTAAATGGACCTAAGTCACAAATATCACCAGTCTCATTACACATACTACTGTGACAATCAACATGCACTAGCCGTTGGCACCATAAGCAACACCATATTGGAGAACCACCAAGAAAAGAGCCACTACATGGTTCTTCACAATAACTGCAGAAAGAGTTGTCATCAGGTTGATCAGTAATCTCAGTCCACCGAACAGCCCATTGGTGCATCACATGCTCAAAGCCGATCATAGATACACATTTGCAATCCTTTTGAGCACTAGTAGGACAGCTTAGGTGAGCTACGGCACCACAAATGCTGCAACGGCGAATAAAACTATCTGAAGGGACCATAGGACCAAGAGTCTGTGAAGGAGACACAAACTTTAAGCACACACAGCAACTCAAATTCTTTCCACGAGATACAGATTCTAGAATCCAGTCATGCGCAGCAACAGGAACTTTGTTAGTTTTCTTTGGGTTTCTCTTCGACCTGGCTATTGCTTTCATCCAACTCAAATTGATATTTCTTCGCCATTGAAAGGCCGTAAAGGCTATGGTCAAAATTCCAATGATGGCAGCACTAACGCAAGAAATAATAAAAAGGAGATCAGTTGGATTCTTGTTGTTCCAACTAGGGAACAACAATCCAATATCCCCATCCTCATTCATCCTTTTGGTCACAGATATGAGAGAAACATCTAATGATTGAAACAAGGAACTTGGCTCAGGAGAGTTGACAGATAATTACCACTCAAACATAATCCAAGTCAAATGATGAACCAAATTTTAACAATTTAGTCCAACTTAATAATGACATTACCAATTTATAAGTGGTAACTCACTATAAAATCTTTTCACACCTCAATATCACGGAGGTAAGCCCCCAACACACTTCCAAACAGTCTAAAATACTTGCAAACAATCGCAATCACCTGAAAATGTGAAACACTAAAACTTAAAAAATGAAACCTGGAAAGTATGAACACTATCATTAAAAAACACAACGAAGAACAAGCCAAAGTGGGTTGTATCCTCAACGAAGTGAGTGTAGGGTTGAATCCAAACCTCAAATATTAATTGTTGCACTAAAAAAATAACGCAAAACAAACAACTTCAAAGTTATACTCCAAAGATGAAAGTCCAATTTAATCCTATGAATATAATGAACACCAAGATCATATTGATTTCTAGAATAAAATATTGAATAGAACACACAAAATATTACATAAAGGAGAAGATGGGGAAAAACCTCAAGAGTATGGTTATAATCAAGAAGAAAACTAAAACAGAACATAGATTCAACAAGACTTACAAAGGTTAACTCAATAAAAAAAAATCTATAAACAAAAAATCAAAAGAAAGCCACATAGTGATTGTAACAACATTTGGACAGAATTAAGAGAATACTAGACCAGTAATCTCAATAAGACGCTTATCAGCTATATGAATCATGGCAAAAGAAAGAGCAGCAACAAGTTCATACCTCACTAAAACGTGTTCTAATCATCCTCTGAATATAAAAAAACTACATACCAAATTCCATTCAGAAACTACTCGCATAATCCACAAAAAGCGGTCAAAAATGGACACAAAGAAACCTCATGGATGAATTTAAACTTACTGAAAACAACGAGTGAACAACAGGATCAATTGGTGCGATCGCAGCAAACCCTAACCGATCTTCGAACAGTATAAACGCAATATTCCTTCAATCGAAGGAATCATCGCAATACCCACATCCGAAGCTTTCGATGTCGGGAGAGAAGTACGGATTGGAGAATTTTCAGATGGAAGTCGCGTTCTCACACTTTTTTTTTTCTTTAATTTTCCAAATCAAATAAAATTTAGAATCTTTTTTTTATTTCGTTTCCAAATTTATTAAGTTAAGATTCCATCAACCGTATCTTCTATTCGGCAGAAGGGCCCACTGGGTCCCACAGGCACTTTAGACGTGGCATGTTTACATACCGACAGGTGGACTTCTGGTAGTGACACGTGGGACTTTTTCTCTCGTGTGAATCCCGCGGTGACTCAGCGTCTTAAGATTAACTTTTTTTTTTCTTTTTTTTTTTTTGAGAAAGCGTCTTAAGCAACTTGTTTTCTTTTTTCTTTTTTTCTTTTTTTAGGTATAATAGAAAATTAGAGTACTCGAATAAATCAACATTATCAATTGAGTATGTTTACTTTGACAACTTATTTTCTATTTACTAATATATATTGGAAATTTTATTTTTTAGTCTAAAAGTTCCAATTTGGTAAAAAAAAATGTTTAAAAAAAAATTTTGAAACTTGAATGATACATAAAAATATTACACTAATATAGTATAAGAATTTAAATTTGTTTTTATTAAAAAAATTGTGACTAATGTAAACAAACTCAAATAATTATTTAAGTTTAGGAGAAAGACCAAAACACTAAATAAATGTATTATTGCTTTCAAATAAGATGAGAGTTAAATATTAATTTTCATCATCAAACTCGTGTTTGTAGAACTGAATTAAATTACAATCAACCAAGTTAACACATCACTAACCATTTTCAATTGGATTTCAACAAATTAAAGATTTTATAGTTATTTAATTTTGTATACCAACAAAAATATATATTTTCACCGAAAATGTCGTTAATAAATTGAATTTTAAACTTAAAATGTTTAAAAACTATTTCAGTTTTTTTTAATTAAATTGATTTTTTGTTTTGATAATAATTGATAAAAACAATAATTGGTTTTATTGCCCATATTGTACTAATTTTAGAATAACCCTACATGCACTTAAGAATTTATTTGTTATGTTTTTTTTACCATATTTAAATCAAGTTTTGAAAAAGAAAATGTTTAAAAGAATTTCTTATTTGACTAAAAAATGTCAAACATATTAAAAAAATTTATATATATATGACTAGAAAATTAAATATTTATCTGAAAAAAAAACGAATGATCAAATTTCAAGTGTTTGCGAATTCAAAATTAAATGTGTCATATGTTTAACCAATTATCAAATGTCAAATGTTTTGGGAACTAAAAAGGAGAGAAGAAAAAAATAGAAATGAGGAAGTTAGAAAAAAAGAAATATTTAAATCATGTCCGAATATGATCTAAAAAATAATGTTCATCCAATATGGGTCACATCTTATTTTACTTTATTTCATGTTTTATTTTTTTAATTTAAAATAAAGTAGAACATAATTCACATAAATAGACATTATATTTTAATGTCATGCTCGGACATGACTTAAATATTTCTCTCAGATAAATGATTCAAAAAATAGAAAACACACTTTTTAATAAACATTTAAACAATATTCAATGGGAAAGGGGCATGTCACTTCCATTCTTTATTAATCTTCACCCTTTTGTGTTGGCATTAATTCTTTCATCCTTCTTCAAATAGATAGGTGCCGTTTCTCAAATTAAAAAAAAAAAAAGATAGGTGCCGACATTTTTGTACACAATAAATATCTTTTTATATAATATATACAATTTATTTTTTCTAAGAGCTCAAAATGAACTTAGATTTGCTAGATTAAAATAAATTTCAGAAAAATTATGTTAGATTCTCTGAAATTTAAAATTGGTATAAACCGTTTGTTTATTTGCCTTGCTCCATAACTACTTGAAAAGAATCAAGTATATTTTTATATGAAAAACAAGAACTGTGCTTTTGTATAATAATGTATGAATTAACTACGAGAGAGGTAAAAATGTTTTCAATAAACTAAAAGTAAATATAGAAAGCTTGTAGCATGCCATATTCTTTTGTTTATAACATAAAACTACAAATGATGAGGGCAAATATGTAAAGCTTCCGTGTATATAGTATATCAACTATTAAACTAAGCTCAAAATTAAAATTAACTATGTCATCAAATAAAGCTTGAATTCAAGAAATTAGATGTCACTTGAAAACAGACAGAAAATCATCTTAGTCCTATTAAATTGGCCAAAAATACCCCTATGGTTGACCTCTTTTTAATGTTTGTTGATCTCAACACCCTGATTTCAGGTGATTTGATCCGTAAAATGATAATGAATTCATATGAGATAATTAAAAATCTCAAACTATTTAAAACTCCTCCTCCGCTATCATATATATTAAATGCTGTGTAAGTCTAATTCCTTACAAATTACGCTACCAAAGTTCTAAAACAATGTAAAAGGCCAATCTAAAAAGAGTTAAATATGTTAATAATTAGAATTATGAAATCACGTTTATTATCAATCTTAAAGAGATTCCTTAAAAGAATGTCAAATGCTTATTTGGCGCTCCAAGTTACTAACTAGTTGAGATAGCTGGATGAATGGAATGACCAACCAAATAAGAGCTCTCATGGCTAATAGAATTCAGTTAGAAAATAATTCTTATGGTTTAATAGTATAAATATAATCCTTATCCTTATGGTTTACATTTTCTTTTGGAAACTCGGAAATCGAAACTTTGCTGCACTATATCCGAAGTAACCACGTCTGTCTCTAAACAATGCACCAAAAGGTATTGAAGGAATAGAGACACAAGAGGTATCTATAAATTAATATCACAAGTGAATTTCGAACCTAGGAATTTGAGGAGAGCACACCTTCAAAACTCAAATCTCAATAAAACAATCTATATCTGATTCAAAATGTGTTTTCGTGGCTTCTAAAGTCTACATACTCAATCCATTGGCGGCTTCTGAGGGTGAGGGTCATCTATGAAGTTTTATCGAAAACTAAATTCTAACTTTCTTCCATCTATAAAGACCAAACTTATAAATTAACCCTAAAACATTTACTAGGAAAGAATCTACCAGATCCTAGAAACCAATCCAAAAAAGAACTCAATATCAGTTTGCATAAATTCTCTTTATTAAAAGAAAGTGTGCATAAATAAAATCCAAAGAGAGATAAATCCTTTGAATTACAATAAAGCATAGAAAGGCTAGGTACCTTTGAAAGCTCTGACCAAAATAACCGCAATGCCTCTGGGAAGACTGGAGGATACTAGAACCATATTGCAAAACGGATCATAACAACACAACAAATAGGATGCTTCAGGTAGGAATTAAAAATAAACACTTGATAATATTTTTATTACTTCAGCTAAAATACTGATAAAGATTTACAATTTTTACATGTAACGCAAAATAATCTGTAAATTGAAATATCATCACACTAACTTCGAGCCCAACTCTGTGCCTCCACAACATCTAACACTCAACTTTTTTTTTCCTAAATAAGAAAGGCTAAAGCTTAAATCACGAATAAAAACCCATACAAGTACAATTAATACCTGGGTTTGGAGATGCCTGGAGACTTCTGGAAAACAGCTGCATTTCTGTGCCCTCCCATTTGCAGGGAAAAAGAAAGACGGAGCATTGCAATTTCTTTTTGTACATTAAGTGTGAAGGGACCTATTTATACTAATCAAAATGCCATCCAAGAGCCTAACTTGCACATATCTAACAGCCTCAATTGATTTCAAGGAGATAAACTTAGAAATCATTTCTCTCTAACATTCCCAATTGTATGGTTCTATTTGTGAAGCATGTTGACTATAAGTTGAATGAAAATTGACCGGAGAAGCATTAGGGATGTAGAGAGATAATTGGCCGACGTGAACAAAATCAATCAATTAATAATTAAAGTGAAAGACATTGTACCCTGTCAGGAAGATTTTTAGGAATGGGAAGTGCAGTAACATATCTCTGGGGGCAAGATCTCTGAGAACTTGCGGTGGTTACATCGGAGGTTGATGAGGCCTCACCCCCATCAACTTGTCCTCGGCTATGGAACTTTGCAAACCGATTGATGACAGAGAACTTCTCAAGATCCTGGGATTCCACTCTCAAATCTAAGATTGAAGCTCTTTTCTCCACACTGGCATAGCAAAAGAAGCTTATTACCAACAACGAGACGGAACCAAATAAAGTCGGTAATAATCATAGCAGCAACAGCCGACACCAAAAGCTGAAAGAAAATTACGATCGAAAAGCTGAAATAATATAAGATTAGCCAATGAAAGACATTAAAGGTACCTCAATAAATCATCTTCCATCTTCTGTGCCCGTCTCATGAAATCTTCCAAATCTTCTATAAATTTATGATCAACAGTTTTCCCAGATACATTAGATCTCTCAGAAAGGCTAAAAGGCACAGAGGGGAAAAAAATGTATTAGTATAAACAAATATGTAAGCAATGTACTATCTATCATTCTCACATCGATATTCAAACTTTTAAAATCGTAGATTAAATTCTTACAGATTACTGCTTTCAGGATGCGAAGCATTATCAGTTCCTGTGGAAGAAACAATATTACAAGCATCTCCTAATGCTAGCCTCCCAACAAGATAAGCCGCACTCTCATAACATAAGCTAGCATCTGATGAGAGTGTTGTAAAAGGAGGAGGACGAAGGAGTTGTTGAACTATCTGTGTAGTCAAGTTTAGCCTCCTCTTCAGTTTTATTATCAGTCCATTGTCGATCATTTCAATATCTTCTTTCTGTCAAAGGGTCGATTGCAATAAGAGTCATTTTTAATAGAGTAAGCAGCACTCTAACTAAATCAGAGGTCTGAAATAACAAACATCCAAGGAGTCTAGTTTAAAAACCAGCATACCTTCTCAATCAGCCGGTTGGTTGCCTGAGCCCAGTCAACATCCGCCATGCTGCAGACAGAAAACAACAGTCACCATACATAAGAACAAGCATTAATAAAATAATGAATAAATCAATCAAACAATATGCCAAACCCATGAAGTCAACCCTCCACAAGACAAATTTTCGCACAGAATGGAAAATGTATATAAAAAGAATCAAATTTATAAAACAAAAATAAATAGCATTTTTTAAAATAAAGAAAATAGTCTAGATCTTTTTTGTTCTTTTTCATACATCAATGAAAAGTATCTGTTTCTTATCAAAAAAAAAAAATAAAGAAAATAGATTGAGTGTAAATCAGCATAAGAAACTAAGGGCGGAAATAACGCATCGGAAAACATTATTTCAAATTTTCAAAGCATTCCCATCCATTACTCTTATCAAATCGAAGACGCTAAGAGAATCTTAGGAAAAGAAGCAAGGAATCCCTGTTTTCCTGAGCAGTCACTTGGCAGTTGCATTTCTAGTCTAACCTATGTAGCAATGTCATTGAATTAAATAAAAATATTTAAGTTATATTAATCTCAGGAAAAGAGAACAACCTTATATCCTGCAGCCTTCTAAGACTTTGTGCTATTTCATCATTCCATGGTAACAGTTCAGGTGCAGAGTTTTTGCGCTTTTTTGGTCTTAGAGCAGCAGAACTTTGATTAATCAAATCAAGTGGCAACGGTTGACCAGAAGAGAAATTTTGGTGGTCTATCGACATGAGAGTGGAATTTTCCCGTGCATTACTGTGCTCACCACCATCAGCAGAAGCATTTGCTTGCTTCAAAGGAATTTGAGCATTGAAACCATCAGGAGGCTTTTCAACAATGAAAGGTTGATCCAAAGGCTTCATGCTTGCGTTTTTAGATCCAGGAAATACAGTTAAAGTTTGTCCATTTTTAACGGTTCCATATTGATCAAACCAAGATGGTGCCATGTGGGGACTAATTTGAGAATGCTCGCCTCTCACACCAGATGCGATGTCACTACTAGATGATGCATAGGCATCCCCTTTCTTTGATGAAAATTTTACTGGAGCTGCATCTACACGTGAAATGGAAGCATTGTTAAGTAATGACTCTCTGACAGCATTGCTGTGTCCATGCGGTAACAGCTGACCACCATCCATGGAAATCTGCTGAGAATCTAAACCACAATCTGGACCTTTAATTCTCTTCCAACTCCTGCTAGTTGGGTCATTATTTAAACTTCTCATACCATGCATTTGATGCAAGGGGTAATGGTGCTGCGAGCTAATATTTGGAGGCAAAGAATAGCCAAAAGTGTCATTATTCAACTGAGTAGCCATAGAATTTAATGGCGATGCACCTAATAAGTGATGTCCGGCAGATTCCAGTCCACCTGATGCACTTGTGGTCGACAGGGAAATTTCATTCTTCTCACCTGAAACTTGCTTGCCAGGGATTTCTTGTGTTTGTTTATCTCCTCCAATAATATTTTGCATATTCATGGAATTTTTTCCAGGGGCCATAGTCTCTAGTTCCAATTGCTCTCGATTATCAGTCTCTCTTTGTCCAGAAAAACTCTTGTCTGAGTTGTCCATATGCATATGAGATTTAAACACATCTGAGGCCGCTTTTGGTGTCTCCGCATGTAGTGAATGTTTCTGAGTTGTGACATTCACCCACTCATTAGGAGAGACTTTTGAGAAAGCAGCCCGTTGAGACAAGGGCACAGAACCCAATTCTGGGGCAAGCTGGGCGGGATTTTGTGCATTAGACATATCACCACTGCTTAGCTGAGATGTGTCAGCGGAAGAAACTATGTTCATTTGGAGACCACTTCTGGAAATATCTGTTGACGCCATTTGACTATTCTCAACTCCCTCAGAAGAGTCGTCAAAATTTCTTGAATGAATGCCAATTTTATCTGAAAACAAATTAGCAGAGTGATTGGCAACAATGTGCTGATTATGAAGATGATTTCTAGGATAAGAAAAAACAGATTGAGAAGCTGCAGCCAAGTTTCCATGAGCATTGATATGAGTGATTTTATTGACACTAGGCCCAGGACAAGTTATATTATTTCTCAAATCCCTATGTTTAGAGGCTACAGGAGCCAAAGACATATGACCACAATCTCTTGTTTCAAAGGTAGCATGGGTTGAACTCATAACCATGGGCGAGGAACAATGAGAAGATAGAGCAGCATCTTGCATGGACATGCGTTGTGGGGGACCCAGTTGCAAACCAAAAACTTGAGAATCTGAAGACTGATTTCGCAGTGCTTGACCAACTGATCCATCAGAAGTTTCTGCTTCACCCATTTCAGAAGAAGGATTCCGAAAAGAGGGACTATGTGTTGCATTTCCATGTTCTCTTGGTTGGTCCACTTTGTGAAGAAGCTCAAGCATATTTTGGCTGCAAATAAACAAAGAATAGGAATTCACTTGAACCATCTTTCAAATTGAAATTATAATCGAGAAACACATAGACATAATTTTTTTTTTTTTTTTTAAACAAAACACATAGACATAAATGCACACACTAATATGAACAAAGTATCATAACACGTCTATAAATGCACACACTAATATGAACAAAGCATCATAACACATGTCTATAAATGCACACACTAATATGATACTTTGTTCAGAAATGAGATAAAAACCAGATCAAAGGGGGGAAAAAGAACTCGCAACATTCTAACTCAAAGACACAAAATTAAGGGAACTTCCTTTGAACAGAAAATTTGATAAATCTATTAGATTATCAGGATCCATTCATGAGTAGTTGGCAAGCAAAACAATGCTCAACTTACATCTTATGTGAATTTTGAATAATAAAATATCAAGCTCCCATTAATAAATGACACGTAAAAATTGTGTCAAAAAGTGTCAAAAAAGGAAGGAAAGGCAAGTATTCGGTATCCACCCTAACCAAATCAAGAAGATCGCCCAAAGAAAACCCCCATAATTAGCATAAAACAAGGGTGGATAATAGTTGAAAGATTGAGATGATATTTTAGACTTAGTCCCTCAAGTTTTTGTCATTTGGTTTGCCAACAAGAGCAATAGCTCAACCGGCATAAGTATGTGTTCATGACCAAGAGGTCATGGATTCAAATACTACACTCCCAATTGTTACTGAACTCAAACAAAAATAATTTCTCAAAAAAAAAAAAACTTTTTATGTCATTTGGTCCCGAAGCTTACAAAAAATTGTTTATAAATTGGCACAAAATAACAGTTTAAACCTTTTTCATTTAAATAAACTTTTATTATCAACAATTGCACCCTTTAAATAAACTGTTTAACAGAAATAAAGTCATAGGCTGATCAAATCTATCATGCGAACAAACATTTGAAATCTTATGTAGTAGGTCAAGTTCTAAGTTCCCAAATGGCTTCAAGGTTATAAATATTTGTTCAAAGTTCATAAATAGTAGTAACAACACGCATAAATTGCACAAACAATAATAAGCCATTGTTCAAGTGTTAGACTACCTGGATGGCAAGGCCACTTGTCGAGGATCATGACCAGAAAGTTTATCCAATGAAGAAGAAAAACGAGATCCAAAAGGTGGAAGCATTCCTTTGGAAGGATTATCTCCAAAGGCTCTCATGTCACTCTGAAAACAAGCTTAAGCCTTCATTAATCATGGAAATTTTGAATGAACTCTCAAAACTAAAAATGTATAAAAGTACAAGATTCAAATTCACATTATTAGAAAATTAAACCTCAATCACCTTTTCAACTTCCATTGAATTTACATCAGTTCCAGATTTGGATTGCCTAAAATTACTTGGCTCGCCGCCTTTAAATCCATGAGAGTTCTGTGGTTGTGTCGCATGGCTTCTTGTTCCAAAAGAATTTTCCATATCTAAATTCCCCATAGGATGATACTGGAATCTGCGAGAAGTTACAGATGACTTTTGAACAATATTACCTCCTACTCTTTGCTTGCTTTCAGAAGACGTGTGTGTATCACTAGCATTTGAGTTTTCCACCTCATACATTTCAGTCACACCCTTCTCTAGGTAACTGTTCCCAGGTGATTCCAACATTTGAGAGTCCTTATCGAGATGATGCTGGTATTTTGCCACAAAACCACTTTCTTTCAACCCCATTGAAGAATTGGCATCTTTCCAAAAGGAAAAGTGATGATTAATGGGATTGTGTTGCTTGCTTCCTAGGTCATCTCTTAAACTGCTAGCATTAGCTACTGCAGCATTATTTATTAAATGAACATTTTCATTGTACACCTGCGAGCTTTCAGCAGCAGGATCTGCATGCTGCAATTCACCCATTGGGTTAGAAATTGAATCCTGATTTTGCTTAACAGTAGCAGAACCCATCTCTTCACGTATAGTTCTTTTATGATCTCCACCCTGAGAAGATTGTGACATGTTAAGGTTCTCATGATTTTTCACACTGGTACCCCCATGGGAAAACATCGGTTCAATATGGCTCCAGCCATTAGGCTTACATGATTGGCTATTATAAGAGGAAACATTCTGTTGACGGACCCAAGAGCCTGACATATTATCTGCATTTATTTCCACGCTTGAAGTATTACCTTCGTTTTCAGATAAATTCCGACCTTCAGAAAGTGACTTCTGTTGCAGATTACGATCTATCCATTTTCTTTCACCATCCAATGATGTAGGAGTCGAACTTTGGTCACTACTATTCTGAAAACCTTCAGTTTGTTGAAAGAATGGTCTATGACTCGGTTGCTGAAATCCAGGGACATTGGATTGGTTAATATAATTGTTGGGCCTATTAGTAGCCTCAGAACAGGTAGAAGAATGTCTAGAATTCAATGTCTGCAAGTTGTTATCAATCCAAACAGGTTGTAATTTTCCACTGTCAGTGGCATCCGAATGCTGCTGATTCCCATTTGGTATCCCACTATTATTCATGTTTAGGCCACCCCACCCCTCTTGAATGCCCATATCCCCATTTGGAGTCTCTGCCACAGCTGACTGCATCAAAGCACTCCAACGTCCACTCTGTGAAAAGGAATATCCAGAATTAAAATCACTACCATCTGCCATGTTGTAACCACCTGTCGTAATATTATCACTCATGCCAAAAGCATCCCACAAGTTGTCATCCGAACCATATAAAATCTTTTCTTCAGTGGGATCTAATGTAGCCACATTCGATGATGAAGCAATCTGTGTCATTGTCTTCTCCTGTGGTGCTTCTGATCGTGCATCAAACTCTTGTCTGCTAACAAATTCCTGCATAGATGTGTTTCTCTGTTGGAGATTCACATGCTGAGAGTTTTCAGAATTTAATCCACCATTTAAACCTTGACTAGCTGACATGCCAAACATACTTTTCCCCTGGAAATTCTGTCTCGCAACCATTCCATCTTGCATACTAACCTGATCTTGGTATGCAGTATAACGGCTCCCTGAAACGGGGTTCTTACTGACAGATAACTGCTGCATAGCAGGTTTATCTGTTGGAATAAGAGAGTTTGTACCTAAAAAACTATTTTTCGTTGAAATAGGAACCCCATACAAAGATTGATCAACTTGTTCTGGAAGTAAACCCATAAAGCGCAGTGATTGTTGCTGCTCAAATGGAAATGAAAATCCACTAGAGGGACCCTGCATTGGTGTCGACATACTATGTTGCAATGAGTTTGTATTACTCACCATATGCTCAGTCCTCCAAGGAGAGGTAGATAACTCATTAACAGGAACACCATCAATCAACGTGGTTGAATGGTTTCCTGCAGCTGACTTTGAGTTGGATGAAATCTGATTCATCAAACCATGTTGTCTTGCTTCCTGCTGCTGAAATTGATTTTGCCTCTGAAGTTCTTGAATACGTGAAAGTACTGCTTGTTGTTGCAGAAGCTGCATGTCAGGATTCCCGAGTGGCTGATTAGGCAAAATCTGTGTCACACTGGGATTCCTGCCACTCAATTGCTGTTGACCTCCAAAAAAATCAAAATTTACGGGAGAATCAGTAGTTTCCAACCTAGCTGCATTTTTCCTGCTTAATTCAGAACTATTCACTTGTTGTGCTTCATGAATAGATAGGCCTCTTGATGTTATATGCCTATCAGATACTGCTTCTGCACCTAAAAAGTTTGCTTCAATCTGCCTTGCATGAAAAAGTTGTTGTCCTGCTGCATAACCATTCAGAGATTGATGTGGATTTTGAGACCCGCTTCTTACAATTTCAGGAGTTATATATGATTGTGAGAAGTTCAAACCATGAAGTGAATGAGAAGGTTGACCCAGTCCTCCAGAATCTCCTATGGGATGTATAAACAAAATGTAGATGATTTAAATAAATGAGGAATAATGATGATCCATCCAACACAAACACACACACACACACTAAGTAAAAATAATAATAAAACATCAAATCATGTAGAAACTACAAGGTAATACCTGGTTGATGAGCACTATAATTCTTCAAATTTGAAGTAAAAGAAGAATTTATCTCTCTCTGGTTTCTAACCCATAAATTGTTATTTAGACCGGCCCAGCTTCCATCAGCAGCCTGAGACTGATGCTGGCCCTGGTACAAATTCTCTTGGCCAAAGAAATTGTGGACCCTGTCTCCAACTTCGTTTCCAGGCATAGATGGTCAACCCCACTGTTCAGCTGGTAATAACTTTTGGCGTGAAGATAGGTACCTATAAGAAAAATTAAAGTTGTGAGCTATTGCAAATCCATGCCTCCTAGGCTCCTACAGTGACCACAAGTGGTAATTTCTCAAGTACAATTGTTTTCAGAAACATACCCTCTTTTGATCATTTAAGATTTCTCAGCATTGCCATAAAACAGAAATCCTCAAATGTATCCTGCATATAGGCACTCCACTACTACATCATACTAATTTGAAAACAGAATTAAAAGCACAGAGAAACTAGAAAGGAATTAACAACTTAAAGATATGTTATCACTTTGCCTACTCAAGGAAGATGGGTGTACAATTGGTAATAATTATGATTTATGGCTTCCCCCTTTTAAATTGGAGAAGGTTGTCCTTCGGGGCACACTTTTTTTTTTAATTTCACCTATCAATTCAATTGTT
Organism: Sechiopsis laciniata; assembly: GCA_037833695.1. NCBI lineage: Eukaryota > Viridiplantae > Streptophyta > Magnoliopsida > Cucurbitales > Cucurbitaceae > Sechiopsis > Sechiopsis laciniata. The sequence goes on along the minus strand of JBBMKA010000005.1, from coordinate 11,470,430 downwards.
TGTTAACCAGAAATAAACAAATAAATTACGGCTTCACAACCACACCACCCCAACCCACTTTAGAAGAAATTATTTTTATCGTATTTCAACCAGAAAAACAAATATATCTATTAAAACAATGCAAGTAGTTATGGTTTAAAAAGTGAAAAATTAGATAATAACAATTTTCATGGGAAACCAAAATATTTTCATTGCGTCGTGAAAGTGTTACAATGCCTATGACGCTATCCTAACAGAAAAGAGTGGAAGGAAGTAGCCAACTACATATGTCAATGGATTAATCTGGTAATACAAACCTAGTCAAAAACTATGGAACAATGAGAAAATACATATAAAAACGTCTTGATGAGCTAGTGTTGGACTTGCAAATTGATGCCCAGTACAACACCAGAGGAAATCAAGGAAGTCGAGGAGAGTAACACCATTGAAAAAAGAGATGGATAACGCCTCATCAAGTTAACAAGAAATTTGGAAGATCGTGTCATAGGTACTTCTTGGGGAAGGAGACCATCACAGTTGGAAAGAAAAACACAAGCTTCAATGGTGTCGAGTGAGATGAGGATCCTCGAGCCTCTACAACACCAGTGTAGGAAAGCAAGTCGCGAGTAGCAATGAAGCAAAGTTGTTCGATGGCATCTCTAAAGAAAAGAAACCAACAATCAAAGACGGCGCTTTCGTGGGAGTGAGAGTTGCAAGTAAATGGGAAGAGAGGGAGGTCGTTAAGATAATAAGCAAAGAAGGTGCAAGTGTAGGAGAGGAAATCACGAGCATCAACGAAGGAAAGGAAACAAAAAACAAAGATCATAACACGTCGGAGGAGAGATTGAAGGAGCACAATGCGGAAGTAGGTTCAACAAAGGAGGAGGGTATCAGAAAAGAGGGAGAAAGAAAATAGCGTCAAACTATGTGCACAATGGTGGGGGCGGGAGTTCACCTCCAGTGAAACGATGTCGGAGGAGAAGAAGGGAGCTATAGGGTTGAGCTTGGGCAGGAGATTTTAGAGAGAAAGGGAAGAGGGAGAGAGAGAGGACCCTGGTTCTTGAGGAGATTTACTATCCAACAAGGATTTTTTTCATAATCGTGAGTATTCAAGCCAACTTATGCACACCCTAAACTTACTGACCGTACAATATTTGGATGACATGTCAAGAACCCATAGGAAATTAATCATCACCTCTTAGTTCCACAAGGCTCTCTTGGCCTCTAACGAGGTATAATTTCAAACATCATTAAAATTTAAAATTGCACCCCAAAAAGTTCAATTGAGATGCAAGGTTGTTGATTGTACTCTCAACTACTTGAAATGAAAGTTAGAACACTGCGCACAAAGTCTTAAATCAAAATATTTATGGGATCATTATGAAAATTAACCTGATAGTTCAAGTCATTCATACTAGCAAGAACGAAGAAATAAGAACCACCAAATAAACAATGCCCAGCAGCCCAGGCAATACAACAATATGAAAAGCATTTCCACGAGCCATGATAAAAACATTACTGCATATATTCTCAATAGACATCCGAACCTATCTAAAGACAAGAACCACTGAAAGAACGTCAGGGTAAAACTGGTTGCAAATACCCTTTTATTTCAATGCTTACGAACCACGATATAAAAAGATTAAACATTACATTGTAAAAACTTTCCCTCCCAGATCTTATAAAAGTTAACCCAACACGTGAAAAAGCAAAAAATACAAAAATGAGGAAGGGGATCTGCGCTGGCACAAGAAACAACTCTAGACTCGTCCAAAACTCCCCATTATCAGAAAAAAGAAGTAAAAGGCGACATCAATAATAACCAATCCCAACCTTCCTCCTCCATTTCCATACAACCAAACAACAACAGAATCCACAAATTCCGTCAAGATTACCCCAAGAAGACGGTGTAAAACTACAGTACGAGCTGCCCGACCACCAAATCACCTAATCCCTATTTCCCAACAGAAAATACCCCAAGAAGAGAGGAAAATTAGGGTTTTAAAAGGGAAAGAAGGAGGCAACGAACTTACACAGATTTGATGAACTTGTTCTTGAACTTCAAAGCGATCCTCTGGTAATGCCGGATTGTGGAGTGTTAGGGTTTGATTCAGAGAGAGATACGACTAAATGAGCGTCCTCGAGCTCAGAAAGAGAGAGAGAGAGAGAGAGAGAGATAAAGTGATCGAAAGAGTGCCAAAATTTCAACGAACTGGTGTACAGAACTTAGGCTCGGACCGGGCCTGAGGCTCGGGATGGGTATGGCTGATTTGGGTCCGAATCTTTGCCCCGATTGCCCAATGATAATTCACGTTTTTCTTCCTCCCAATAATAAGTTTTTGCACGTGACTTTAATATGTACTGTAATTTGATGTGTTCAAATACAATTTTTCTTTATCTAAAAAAGAAATATCATTTTCTACACACACTTAAAATACCATTTTAATCTTCTTATTATTACTATTTAACTTATTTTCATAAAATTTGAAGTTATTTACCCCCTTGAAAAATAACCACCTGATATACAAAGTAATAATATTATAATGCTCGATTCCCCCATGAGTTTCGCTCTCGTTCCTACATTGGGGATCCTAATATATGGAATATCTATAAATTAATGTTATAAACGAGTCTTAAATTTGGGATTTTACGAAGAACATATCCTTAAAACTCGGGCCTTCGACCAGTTGTTGACTCTTGAACTATTATTTTTTGTTTAAGTTCAACCACAATTAAGAATGAGATCGAACTCGTGACCTTTTGATTCATAGAGATACATTGATGTTTTTGTTAACTTTATTGAGTAATGAAAGTGTAGTTACTTTTATAAACACAAAAAAAACTCATCCCGCAAATTTGTTAACTTATCTTAAATAAATTTCATACATCTACGGGTTAATGGTAATTTGGGTATATTAGGGTTGGCAAAGCTCTCATTCCCATTTATAAACAAAAATAACTTATTTTAAATTGTTTAAACAAATATGTCGGGGTAATTGGATTTTGAAGTTATGAGAAGAGAGGAGATGAAGTAGAATTGAAAGAGGAAGTGGAGTGATTTAGAAGAATAAAGTATTTATTTGGAAATTGGTGTTTTGGAAAGAGTTGTTGGATGTTTTTGGAGGACTGGTGTTTAAGAGGGAAGTTTTTTTTTTTTATTTGTATTGTAATAAAGTTTGATTTGAAGTTTAACATGATTAAATATGTTTGATGGGATGTGAGAAGGAGTTGAGAGAGGTTGTCATGTACAAAAAAGAAACATGAGGTTGGGATAACTTCCTCTCTTCTTTCAACCCCTAAATCCAATCACCCCTCGAGAGTAATACCTCGACAACATACTGCGTTACATGATTGGTTGTATTTCAATTCAACTCCCGGTCATTGGTATGATTCAATTTTTTTTTTGTTAAACAGTATTTGGAGCACTAAGTTTCAAACTTATAACCTCTTAGTTACTAAGTCATGCAAAATATCATTATAACTCTGGTTCTTTTGACCCAACAAAAGTTTTTTTTTATTCACAATAGCTAAAGTAGACAATCGAATTGAACGATATTTGAAGATGAAATATTTATTGAACAGTATGCAGATATGAGATATTTATTGAACAATATGTGGATATGAGATATTTGATATATGTAAGTTGAGTTATACTTTTAGTGTACACGAAATGTTAGATAATATGAGATTCCACCTCAAAATCAATTGGCAATGAGGGGAGTAACTTAAGCCTCTTATAAATGCTTGTATGACTCATCACTTTTTAAATGTAGGACAATTGCGAGATTAACATGCCCCCTTAAGATGATGTCTATTTTGGAATCACCAATATTGAATCAGACCTCAATTTCATTTTTATTGGACTGATACTTGTTTGAGTTTTATGGGCTCTAATACCATATTAGAGAATATGAGGTTCCACCTCAAAACAAATTGTCAATTAAGGGAGTAACTCTTTTTTATTATTATTATTATTGATGTTGGACTCTCCACTTTTCCAATGTGAGACAATTGTGAGATCCTAATATGCTCCTTCAAGATGGTGCCTATTTTGGCTTATTAATTTTGAATCGAATCTCAATTTCAATTTTATTAGATTGATGCCCGTTTGGACTTTATGAGCTCTAATACCATATTAGATAATATAGAGTTCCACCTCAAAACCAATTGGTTGTGAGGGGTGTAACTCATATATCTTATAAATATTTGTAGGATTCCCCACTTTTCTAATGTGGAACAACTGTGAGATCCTAACCCGAAATCTTTTGATCACTAAGGCTTGCTTGGGTTTGCAATTTACATGTTTTTAACCGATAACAATGCTTTAATTCAAGATGTCAACTTTTTTAATTCACTATTAGAGGTAGTTTGCTTCCCAATATTGTTGTTAATTCAAATTAAAAAAAAAAAAAAAAAAAAGGACCACAAACCCTATATATGAAGATATTATACTCTCGAATAAAAATGAAACTAAATATTGATTTTCATGATCGAAATCGTAACTTGTGAAGTTGCTTTCCAATACGATATTATAAACCCTATATATGAATATTATTATGATCTTGAATTGTTGTACTAAAAAAAAAGTCACTTATGTTATTGTCCCTAGATTTGGTCTATCTATCAAGAATTACATAAATTTACAATAAAATCATTTATAAGTAGGTGAAACTATAAGGGTATGTTTGGGGCACCGTTTATGTAAACGGCCGGGTTGGTTATAATAACCTAACCCGTGTTTGCCCCACCGTTTATTATAAACGGTGGTTACCT
>JBBMKA010000005.1:11440982-11465578 GCA_037833695.1 Sechiopsis laciniata | reverse complement strand
ATACAAGAATTGGAAAAGAAAGATCAAGAAGGGCATAAAGATAGTAGTCTTGAAATACCTTCATTCTTAGAGTGTGAGAGGGATCTTTTAGAGAAAGAAACAATGAGAAAGTTGTCTGGTGAAGTCATGGATCGTAAGAATCAAGCAACAAAGATGGACAAACTCCAAATTCCAGTAAACAAAACAGTTTTTGATGCATCACTTAAGGAAAATAACAGCCCACAATGTTTAAGCAGAGGTGAAATCAAGACTACGTACGATCCAAGGATACCAAAGGAACGAAGAAAAAGAAAGCCCACACTCGTTCATCGTCCGCCGGGGAAATTCAGATTTAAAGGGATCGACATAGAATTTCAAGATCGTTTCCTATTGTCACCACTAGTGTTGTATTCGACAACAAAATTTGTCATTGGTGGCCAATTATATCGTGGGTACAAGAAACCATGTTTTCATCGGCGGCGAGATCGTCAAGTAACTTCTGCCTTTGGACCCTTCAGCTGCCAGCCGCAAAGATCGCCAACGCTCGACTCCCACCACCACGAACCCTGGTCGTCGATGGCCACTAGCATCATCTTCAGAATCTATGGCCGACAATCGCTAGAGAATGAAGTTGTCCCAAGGAAGATGGAGCTTTGTTTTGCGATAGCTGTTCACAAAATTAGTCGTGTGAAAGTGTCTTTCACGCCGGGAGATCTTGCGATTCAAGCGGCCATGGAAATCGTGTTGGGTTTCTTGCGAAGAACTCAAGGTCGACATTTTTTTTTTTTTGCGAAGGAAGAGCGTGCAATAAAACGTACGAGGAGAAAATTTTGATCTAATTTTTAGGCATTCTTGGAGAGATTTGGTTTAGACTGGTTCATATTCAAGATTTGGTTCGGTTTTCGACTTGATTCAACAAATCAAAGTTGGGTCGGTTCATTAAATTGGTTCAAGTCTAATTTTCTTTCAAATGGGCTTCTTGGCCAGATTGGATTTCTATCTATGAATACAGAAATTGGACTAGCTGGGCCAAAAGTATGCACTCACAGAAATGAGCCCAATTCTAGTTTAATGCAGCTCCATTTGAAGGTTCAGAGGCCAATTGTTGAATTGCGAATTTGGGCCCAATTCGACCATTTTATATGGATTGTAATTCAGGGCGATGGAGTTTGCTCCCTATCAACAAGCTGCCCCCTCCGACCACTGTCTCCGGCCACCAACTGCCGCTGTCAACTCTGGTCACCAGAATTTTTGCTGGAAAATTTTAGTTTTTTATTTTTTCTTTGTATTCAATTTTAATATGTTGTATTCCAATTTAGTGTTGTTTTTCTTGGATTTAGTTTGTAAACACCTTGAGGACAAGGTGATTTTTTGGGGGCCGGGTAGTGATATGATCCTATAGTTAACTTTAATTTGTTAGTTGGTTAAGGTAGTTAGGAGGTTAGTCCTTTGAAGGCTATATAAGTGTAACCTACCCATTAATCAAGACAACTTACATATTTGAAGAATTGACTCAATTGATTGAGAGGAGGGACCTTGTGATAGAACTAGAATCTATCAGAGAGAGGCAGGCTTTATTTTAGGTTAGGTCTGAGGACTTAAAGGGAGAGGTTCCGGTGCTCTCAAAGTCACCAGTTAGTTTGTCATTTATCTTTTCATTTCTTATTATTTCCATTAATGAAATCTGCTGGAGTTTGAATTTCTATCTTTGTTTTGGTGTTATTTCCATTTTATATTGTGTTTGCCATTTTATTGTGAATTGTCGAAGAAGTAAGGTATTAGATACCTTACATATACATCACAATTTATTCTAAAAACACTCAATTTGAGGAAAAAAATCAAATAGGGATTAAATCGTAACAAATTTTTAAGTGTCGGCACTTAATGGTCACATACTACAGTTCTCAAAGAATCGAGACTAAATGATTACACATTAAGGTCTAAGCCTAATAGAAGCTAAGAAGTTATGCAGAAACTCACTTTCAGCTTCCAGCTTCAAACTGAAGGATGCAAACCCCACCCTATTGATTTTTATTAAGAACTAAACAATCAAACTACAAAACTCGCCCTTGATTAAAACCCACTAAAGTCAAGTTAGCCCATAAAGCATACAAGCATAGCAGCAAAAAACATGAGAAGGCATCATTACACGTGAAGGCTGGAAATAGATTCATACTACTTTTTTTTTATAACTCGAGAACCTAGAGTTTCGCTCTTTTAAACTAGGAGGCACCACTTGACCATCCCTAAGTTACGGCATGAAATATATTGGAGGAGTGGAGATACAATTGGAGGGTGTCTACAAATTAATATCACAAGCCAGTCTCGAACCTTAGACTGGAAGCATGCCCTCATAGCCCAAGTTTTCGACCAACTGCGCCACCCCTCGGGTATGATTCATCTTTCATAGATCCATCAAATTTGATTTGATATTTTTAAAACGATGGCATAATAGGACGAGGGAACCAGGACGATGGGTTTGAATTACTGAATACCTGTAGCTTCCCGAGGTGCCAGGTTCCAGATATGCTGACAACCTCAAGTATTTTATCATGCATGGACTGCGGCTCAAAATTATCAAAAGTCTCATCCTCATTATGCCAAAGATCCACACCACCCATGTAGCTTCCGATGTTCGCAACAAGTACACCTTCTGCATCCTGTAGATATTCAAATTAAAGTATCAATTAATCGAGCTCAAGTAAATGAGAAATGAGGCCTGGATCATCACATAAATAAAACAGAAAAGTACGCATTGATATATGTGAACGAAAAATCTCCAGCCTCTTAACCATTTGAAGAATTCACACCCATAAACTAAAATGTTTCATCATGCCACTGAACATTAGCCAAAAACTTCTTAATATTAATGATACAGTGACAATTAAGTAATGTTTCAAAACCAATGACTTAAAGTTAAGTTATTACCTCAGGAACCTCTACCTCTACACCATCCACTTCCACCCGAACTTGCCATGGAATATCTGCAAATGTCCTATCCATTATGCTCTTGGCTCCTTCTCTTGCATATAGAACTTTGTTCATAAACTGCAGTCACGTTAAATAGATTCAGCTAAGTGATATGTACTCAAATAGACTAAGATCAGATACACCAAAAACGAAACAACTAGCACGAACTTCTGCAAATGTATGCATAGAACCATAAAGATAAGATTTTTAAAAAAAAGCATAAAGATTAGTTTTATTTCAAATAAAAATAAAAGATAAAAACTCAATGCATAAGAGATGATTATCTTTTAGCAACCTGCAGAAAACTAATTTATTCCCATTGAGAAAACGAGCAAGCATGGCAATTCCACCACTAAAAAATATCTGGGAAAAGTTATGTGCTCAGAAGGTATCTGTTTATGGGCTATCATTTAAGAATTGGTAAACTAAAAGAACAGGCATCGTTTATAAAGGAAAAAGGTACAATACAACAAGAAAGAGAAGTATTGAAAATAGATTATATCCCCAATAGAACGTGTCATTTAATTCAATGCATAAGTTATATAAATACTAGAGGATAGATAAGTCGTGTGCATTAGATCATTGCTAAAGAGTAGTGCACTTGAGGTCGAGAAGCAAAATATCTAAACTATATTAGTATGCACACAACTAAGCTGTGAGCAAGTATCCTATGAAAATCATTATCATACAGTAGAAAATCCTCTCAAGCTGAAGCTCTATAAAATGATTTTTGGCATCAAAAAGTTCACAAAATAGTCGCCCAACACAAAAATACATTTTGCTCATAAAATGATCCACATTCTGAAACAAAAGTAAGGCACAAGTCGAATGATCAAAATTTAATGATGTAGCAAAATAGCGAACTGCCTTTTCTCTATTAAATAATTAATGCAGTTATGGTCAGCATAACCCTATAAGATGGACTGTTTTCGAGGAAGTTAAAGTTATTATTTTAAGTCTACAATCTTTATTACCTGGTTATAAAATTTTTCTGGATTTTCCTCCCGCAAATTATGTATGTCAAGGGCAACCTTAGCATCACATCCAATTCCTGCATTTGGGAAACAAATTGGTAATAACGATATCACAAAAAATGGTAATAAGGCAGTAAAATATGAGCAAAGGAAGAAAATAGGAAAAAAGACGGATGCGATTCAGATGTGCCCAGAAGTTGGTCTTATTGTATACCCCCGATGTCTTAGTACAAAAAATATTGATGAATGAAACGTACAAAAAGGATGGGAGTCCATCGAGATCGTAAACTTTTTTGAGGAAGACAGACCCACAAAAAACAAATTATCTTTGTTATTATTCTTATTATCACTCAAACGTGTTAACATACCAAGATAATTATTCATAAATTGTGGAGGTTTGAGCTGATTTCCATGTTGATCCACTATTGCCACCTTCCAACGGTCAAGAATGGACACAGCAGCATTTTCTACATGATGCAAGACTGTACATAAACCCCCCTGTCTCTCCACTGAGCCCAAACCACCACCCCAGTTTAATACTCTAGCCAGATCATTTCCTGTTCCAGCAGGAAGAATAGCAACTGGGGGAGGTGAAACAAAATTTTGCTTGTCTATACAGTTGAGAACCCAACCAACTGTTCCATCGCCCCCACATATAAGAACCTTGAAGTGCGGCACTTTTCTGAATAAATAAAGACCAGATTCTGGGCCTTGTTCAGAACCCAACTCAATAACCTGAAATATTAGCATAAAGTCCCTGATAATTAACCTCAAGAATATATTTCAAATTTCATTAATATATGAAGTTAGAATATGGACACCGAATGGTTACAAAAGCATCTCCAACTATTTAGAAGAGTGTCATAACTATAGCTATAAAAGGTGGGAGATTGTTTGCACCAAGATACAACCAGAGGTAATATTATCAATGAACACCTTAAAAGAAATAGCTTGCAATGAAAATCATTTATACTTGCAATCAAAATAGAATTCTCAAAAAGTTTTTTTTTTTTTTTTTTTTTTGAAGAATTCTCAAAAGATTTAAGGTAACCCTACGCATTTAAAACATTTTTTATTTCACATACTAACAAAAAAAAAAAATAGTTGCTTCAGAGGGTTGTGTATATATTTGATAGAACCAGACATATATGCTACAACTTCCCTTCGTCAAATGCCATAAAGAAAGGAAATTGTGTATAAGGTATACAAAAAGCATTTTCATCTGCAACATTTATCACCAGGGCCAATCTATAGTACAAAGCAGGCTGAATAAATTATTTTAGGCTATAATATACAACAGTCAACTTCTAAGTTCGAGACTACCTAAATAGATTGGAGAAAAACTGTACCTGCACAGGATTCAAAAGCATGTTTAACCGTTGTTTAAGAGAATCTCCACGGCGGGCACCACTTTTCTTGTTGATAAACACTAACAAGGGGCGTGAATCTGGAGGAAACTCAACCACCTCATAGCTCAGGTTCATTCCTAAGACATGAGATTCATCTTTCTGATTGAGTGAACTTTTTTGTACGTTTGGGTTTGAAATATTTTTATCAAGTTTATCACCATTTTGTCGCTGAACCTCTGAAGTTCTGGTACCATTACAGTTTCTTTCAGTTTCATGATAACCATTAGCCATGTGATGAGAATTAGTTGTGCTTTCAGTAGACAGATCACGAGTACTACCACTTCTTCGTATATGAAGAGACGGTTTACGACCATGTTTGTTCTTTTTACTCTGATTCCTTATACTTGCACGCACCGAGGAGGCAATCTCATTTGCTCCATATGTGATAGAGCTCAAAAATCCACCAGGAGACGTCCTACTTGACTCTTTAACAAAAAGTGGCGACAGAATCAACCTTCTAAATGAACCTAAGTCACAAATATCACCAGTTTCATTACACATGCTACTATGGCAGTCAACATGCACCAGGCGTTGGCACCATAAGCAACACCATATTGGAGAACCGCCAAGAAAAGACCCACTACATGGTTCTTCACAGTAACTACAGAAAGAGGGGTCATCAGATTGATCAGTAATCTCTGTCCATCGAACAGCCCATTGGTGCATAACATGCTCAAAGCCAATCATAGATACACACTTGCAATCCTTTTGAGCATTAGAAGAACAGCCTAGGTGAGCTACAACGCCACAAATGTTGCAACGGTGAAGAAAACTATCAGAAGCAACCATAGGACCGAGAGTCTGTGAAGGGGATACAAACTTTAAGCATACACAACAATTCAAATTCTTTCCACGGGATACAGAATCTAGAATCCAATCGTGTGCAGCTACAGGAACTTTATTAGTTTTTTTTGGGTTTCTCTTCGACCTGGCTATAGCTTTCATCCAACTCAAATTGATATTTCTTCGCCATTGAAAGGCTGTAAAGGCTATGGTCAAAATTCCGATGATAGCAGCAGAAAAGCAAGAAATAACAAAAAGGCGATCAGTTGGATTCTTGCTATTCCAACTGGGGAACAACAGTCCAATTTCCCAGTCGTCGTCCATATTTTGGTCACGGATATGGGAAGAGAACCATCTAATGGCTGAATTAGGAAATGCGGCTTAATATAGTCGAGGGGCAGTAACCGCTCAAACTCCAACGTAATCCAAATCAAATGATAAACCACATTTCAGTAACTTAGTCCAACATAATAATGACATTACCAATTTAAAGTTGGCAACTCACTATTAAATCTTTTCACCTCTCAATATCACGTATGTAAACCCCATCACACTTCCAAGGAGTCCAAATAAAATACTGATAGACAACCGCATATCACCTGAAAATGTGAAAAACTAAAACGTAAAGAGAAAAACCTTCAAAGTAAGAACAGCATCATTGAAAGATAATGAAAAACAAACACTGTCATTTGAAATTCCAATTTAATCCTGTGAATATAATGAATGCCAAGATCACATTGCATTCTAGAACAAAATATTAAATAGAACACGCTAAATACTATAAGATTCAACAAGATTTACAAGGGTTAACTAAATAAAAACGTAGATAAACAAGTGCAAAAGAACGCCAATCCCAACGAGACGCTTAGCGGATAAGAACCATAGAAAAACAAGATCAACAGCACAAAATATTGAAGTTCATACGTCATTAAACGTGTTCTAATCCTCCTCTCCATTCCTAAAACAGATACATACCAATTTCAATTCAGAAACTACACGCAGAACCGCCAAAAACGGTGAAAATGGGGGAAAAGAAACCTCATGGATGAATTAAACTTACTGAAAACAACGAGTGAAGAACAGGATCATATTGCCCGATAAGAGAAAACCCTGACTCGATCTTCGAATAGTATAAACGCGCTAATCCTTGAATCGAAGGAATCGTGGGAAGACCCCAATCCGGAGCTTTCGCTGTCGGGAGAAACGTACGGATTCAGAATTTTCAGAATGGAAGTAACGTTCGTTCTCTCAATTTTGCAAACCATATAAATTTTGGAATCTTTTTTTCATTTTGTTTTCCCCATTTATAGATTTGAGATTCCATCAAAATGAATCTTCTATTTGGTAAAGAGCCACTGGGTCCCACTTTACTTTAGACGTGGCACGTGAAGATATAGACAGCTGGACTTCTGTGAATTCCGCGGGCGAATCAGCGTCTTCAGATTAATTCCAACTTCCACATATACTTTAGCATTTTTTTTAATCGTTTTATTTGATTTACAATAGGAATGTGTATTTGTTCGAGATATTCGAATTATAATAAAGAATAAATGGATTGTTTTTAACGTGTCTTACTTCAATAGTCAAAGATAGAATTGAAAAAGAAGAGATTGAATTCACATCCTTAAAATAATTGTGTTCAAATTAGAGATATAAAACTTTGATTTCGATAAATATAATTATTTTACGGTTATTATAAATGTAATTTTGAATGGTACAAGAAAAATGGTGTACTATTATGATAATGAAATTTTTAAAAAAAATGAAACTAACTACAGTAATCAAATCTTAAAAATAATTATATATACAGTTAGTTTAAAAAAAACATTTAGCAAATAAAGTCATTAATAGTAATGACTATTATGATATACTTGTTTTTTTTATAATATTGGTAATAATAAGTATTTATAATAGAATATTAAAATGTAATAATGATTATATATACAAATATTTTAGCTAATTACTCATGAGAATAGTTTATCAAGTACAATTATTTTTATAAAAAAATTAAGTGGCATTAACTCATTAATGCATATATTATTTACCAAAATTTGAAGGTTTTAATAATCATTTGATTTGTTTTTTTAAAAAATTAAATCTATAAACATGAATATTTTTGTTTTTTAAATTTTATAAATGTTATGAAATTTTAAGTCAAATTTAAATATATTTGTAAGCTTGTTTTCGTTTTTAAACTTTGATTAACAAGACAAACATTTTTCTTGTGAAAGACATAAATTATTGTTAATTATGGAGTTTAAATAGCAAAAGATAAAAATATATAGTTTTTGTTGCACACATTTTGGTTTTTTTTTTTTTTTTTTTTTGACAGGACACTTTTTGGTATTTAAACTACAATAGTTAAGAATAATTCATTTTTATAATAGTTTACACCCATCTTTATTGTACTTCAAAATATAGTTTCAACCACTTTGTTGGCATTAATTCATCTTTATATATATATTATATATTTATTGTCGTGTGAGATGGTGTTGGCATTAATTAAGAAAAATAATGGATTTGACTTTTATGGGGACAATAAACATCTTTTCATATTCAGCCTCCCTTTCCTAAGATCTTATTTATAGTGGAAAATAATACTTTTCTATTTTCGAATTAAGTTAGATCCTATGAACTTAGATTGACTCTTTTTTTATATATATATATATATATTAAATCTTAGATTAGGTGAATATATTTTATTTAAAACAAGAATAGATTCTCGGTCATTTAAAATTGGATTAAATAATTGTTCTCTGCCCTAGTCTTCAAATTTCAAAGATGATACAAATAACTACCTTAAAAAGATAAGTATTCTATTAAACTAAAATGGAAAATAGATAACCTGTTGCCCCGTCATTTACCTTTGTTTTGTATATCAAATTACACATGAAGAGTGAGACTGTAACCTGCCATATATATAATATCTTAAGAGCAATACTTAAGTAAGGATGAGTAAGTATTTTCAAAAATACTTACCATTCTTAAAACCACACATTTTTACTTTTTTGCATTTCTCTCTCTACTTAAGCATTTCTCTCTCCATCAATCAAAGCCAATTTTTTAAAAAAAATAAAAATATGTAGCCCTAAAATACTTATCCACCCTTACTTAAGTATTACTCCTATCTTAAATATTAAACTATGCTCAAAATATACATCGACTTATTACATATCAAATTGAAGGCCAAAAAACTTATTAAAAAAACAAAAACAAAAAATAAAAATGCCAAACCAAGGGTTAAATTCGAGGTATTAGATATATATGAATACAAGTAAACCATTCAGGTCGCCTCAAATTGGCCGTAATTACCCTTATGCTTAGTCTTTTTTTCTTTTTCTTTTTTTTTCTTTTTTTTTTTTTTAACGTTCGTTGCAAACCCTGATTTCAGGCGACTTGCTAATTAAAAAGATGATGAATTCATAAAAAATAATTAAAGTCTCGACCAAATTTAATTTTGCCTCCTCTCCCATATTAAAGGCTGTAAGTACCGGAAAAAGATATTCATAAATAACTTCAAAAAAAATATATTCATAAATGCAGAGATTATCAATCTTCATTCTTAATTTTATATGAATATACATATATATATATGAAGAGTGAATAATTCACAACCAAAGAGTTGTATATAAAACAATTGAGACTTTGAGAGGGAGAATAGAATCCATGAGATCATAAAAGTATATACCCTTTATGCAAGTTGAACTTTATTATTGTCCCTATAAGTCACCCCAAATATTTCTAGCGCCTTACAAAATATACCCTCATGTTCATTCATCCAAAATTAAAATTAAAATAATAATAATAACAACAATTCCAAAAAGTAGAATATGTTGATTAGAAATGAAGAGTACTTTGTGCATTTAACTTATGACCGCTAATATTACTGGAGAAATGAAATGAAAGCTAAATAACAGCTACAGTAACTAACTATTCTATTCCAAAGAAAATAAAGAAAAAGGTTAAATTACAGATTTGATCCCACCAAAAGTAAAATTTACCGCCTATGATTTCAAAAGTTGAACTTCTGCATATATAATAACGAATAAATTATTCAAAACACCTCATAAATAACTAATATATGACTTGCTTCTTATCACATGGACTATAAAGACACTAATAATATGGACCATATAAAGTTTGATCAAACATAGGGTAAAAATTGTCACTTATTAATTTTTGAAAGTCACGTGCAGCAAAGTTGGCATAGCTTATATTTGATATATATCATCAAGGAACCAAAACTCAACAATTAAAAAACCCTAAAACCCAAAAAGAAAAGACAATATTTACTATAAAAGAAAATTCCAGATCCTAAAAATCAATCTTCTGGGAACTCGATATTAAGTAGCTAATTATTTTATCAAAAAACAAAAAGTTTGTTCATAAAGCAAAGCCAAACAGAACTAAATCCTTTGAAGCACAGAAAGGCATGGTACCTTTGAAACCTCTGATGGATCTGACCAAAATAACCACGATGCCTCTGGGAATACTGATCATTATATCAAAACAAATAGTATGATTCGGGTAGGGAATAAAAATTAACACTTGATAATATTTTTTTTATTACTTCAGCTAAAATACTGATAAGGATTTACAATTTTTACATGTAACGTGCCAAATAATCTGTAAACTGAAATATCAGCCCACTAACTTCGAACCCAACTCTGTGCCTCCACATCTAATACTCAATTTTTTTTTCCCTAATAAGAAAGGCTAAAGCTTAAATCATGAATAAAAACCCATTCAAGTATAATTAATACCTGGGTTTAGGGATGCATGGAAACTTCTGGAAAACGACTGCACTTCTTCTGCCCTCCCATTTGCAGGAAAAAAAAGAAGGAAAGAAAGACAGAGCATTGCAATTTCTTTTGTACATCAAGTGTGAAGGGTATTTATATTACTCAAAATGACATTGAAGACCTAACTTGCACATATCTAACAGCCTCAATTGATTTCAAGGAGATAACTTAGAAATCATTTCTCTCTGACATTCTCAATTATATGGTTCTATTTGTGAAGCATATTGACTATAAGTTGAAAGAAAATCGACCCGAGAAGCATTAGGGATGTAGAGATAATTGGGCGACGTGAACAAGATAAATCAATTAATAATTAAAGTGAAAGACATTGTACCCTGTCAGGAAGATTTCTAGGTATTGGAAGTGCAGTAACATATTTCTGGGGGCAAGATCTCTGAGAACTTGTGGTTATATCAGAGGTTGATGAGCCATCACCTCCATCAACTTGTCCTCGGCTATGGAACTTGGCAAACCGATTGATAACAGAGAACTTCTCAAGATCCTGGCATTCGACTCTCAAATCTAAGATTGAAGCACTCTTCTCCACTCTGGCATGGCAAAAGCAGCTTATTACCAATTTAAAGTAAAACAAATCAACGAGACAGAACGAAATATGAAGCAATAGCAGAAACAGCGGACACCAAAAGATGAAAATATTTGTGATTAACCAGCTGAAACAATACAATATTAGCATCATATAATCAAATCTTCTGGAAAAGAAAAATGATCAAATCCAATTAAAGACATTAAAACTACCTCAATAAATCATCTTCCATCTTCTGCGCTCGGCTCAGAAAGTCCTCCAAGCCTTCTATAAATTTATGATCACCAGTTTTCCCAGAGACTTTAGGTATCTCAGAAAGGCTAAAAGGCACATACGAAAACAAACATTGTATTAGTATAAACTAATATGTAAACAACGTGCAACACACCGTCCTCCTTGCATAGACATTCAAAATTATAAAATCCTAGAGGAAAGTTCTTACAAATTCTTGCTTTCTGGATGCAAAGCCTTATTAGTTCCTGTGGAAGAAGCTATATTACAAGCATCCCCTAATGCTAGCCTTGCAACAAGATAAGCCACACTCGCATAATGTAAGCTGGCATCTGAAGAGAGAGTTGCAAAAGGAGGAGGACGAAGGAGTTGTTGAACTAGCTGTGTAGTCAAGTTAAGCCTTCTCTTCAGTTTTATAATCAATCCATCGTCCATCAACTCGACTCCTTCTTTCTGTCAAAGGGTTGATTGCAATAAGAATCATCTCTTTTAACAGATTAAGCACTCTGACTAAATCAGACATCTGGAATAACAAACATCATCTACTCAAGAAAAGCGTAGTTTAACAATTAGCATACCTTCTCGATCAGCCGGTTGGTTGCCTGAGCCCAGTCAACATCTGCCATGCTACAGACAGAAAACACAGTGGCATACGTAAGAACAAGCATTAAGAAATAATAAATTAATAAAGCAATAGGATAAATCCATGAAGTCGACTTGCCACAAGATAATTTTTTGCATAGGACAGAATGCAAATAACAAAAACCAAATTTATAAGAATAAATAAATAATTTTTTAAAAATACAGAAAATAGATCAAATTTGTAAATCCACAAAAGAACACAAATATGCAAATAACATGTCAAAAAACATTTTTAGAAATTTTCAAAGACTTCCAATCCTTTATTCTTATCAATCAAAGAGGCTAAAAAATATTGGATGGGAGTCATTTTTTTTCTTTTGAGCATTCATTTCCAATTGAATTTCTAGTCGAATCTTTTGCAGCAGTTTCTTTGCATTAAATAAAATAGTTTAGTTATATTCTTCTGAGGGAAAGAGAACAACCTTATATCCTCCAGCCTTCTGAGACTTTGTGTCATTTCTTCATTCCATGGTAACAGTTCAGGAGCAGAGCTTTTCCGCTTTTTTGGTCTTAGAGAAGCCAAACTTTGATTAATGACATCAAGCGGCAATGGTTGACCTTGTTCTATCGACATGAGAGCTGAACTCTCCAGTGCATAATTGTGCTCACTACTACCATCAGCAGATGCATTTGCTTGCTTTAAAGGAATTAAAGCAACGCCATCAGGAGGCTTTTCAACAATGAAAGGTTGATCTAAAGGCTTCATGATTGCATTTTTAGGTACAGGAAATACAGTTGAAGTTTGTCCATTTTTAAGGGTTCCGTACTGATCAAACAAGGACGGTGCCATTTGGGGACTAATTTGAGAATGCTCTCCTCTCACACAAGATGCAATGTCACTACTAGATGATACATAGGCATCCCCTTTCTTTGATGAAAAATTTACCACTGCTGCATCTACACGTGAAATGGAAGCATGGTTAAGTAATGACTCCCTGACAGAATCACTCTGTCCATGAGATAAAAGTTGACCCCCATCCACGGCAACGTGCTGAGAATCTAAATCACAATCAGGACCTTTAAACCTCTTCCCATTTCTGTTACTTGGGTCATTATCTGCACTTTTCATGGCATGCATTTGGTGCAGTAAGGAATAACGGTGCTGCGAACTAATGTTTGGATGCATGGAATGACCAAAAGTGTCAACATTTACTCGAGTAGCCAAAGAATTTGATGGTGATGCACCTAATGAGTGATGTTCAGCAGAATCAAGTCTACCAGATACACATGTGGCCTGCGGGGAAATTTCACTCTTCCCACCCGAAATTTGCTTGCCAGGGCTTTCTTGCATTTTCGTTTCTCTCCCAATAATATTTTGCATATTCATGGAATTTTCACCAGGGGGCATAGCCTCTAGTTCCAATTTCTCTTGACGATCATTCTTGTTTATCCTGGAAAAACCCTTATCTGAATTGTCCATATGCTTATGAGATTTAAATATATCTGAGGCAGCTTTTGATGGCTCCGCATGGAGTGAATGTTTCTGGGTTGTGACACTCACCCACTCATTAGGAGAGACTTTTGAGAAAGCAGCCCGTTGGGCCATGGTCACAGAACCCAATTCCTGTGCAAGCTGGGGAGAATTTTGTGCATTAGATATTTCACCACTGCTTAGCTGAGAAGTGTCGGCAGAAGAAACTAGGTTCATTTGGAGACCACTTCTGGAAATATCTGTTGGCCCCATTTGACTATTCTCAACTCGCTCAGAAGTGTCATCCAAATTTCTTGAATGAATACCAGCTTTATCTGAAAACACATTAGCAGAGACTAGATGCTGATTATGAAGATAACTTCCAGGATAAGGAAAGGCAGATTTAGAAGCTGGAGCCAAGTTTCCTTGAGCATTGATATGAGGGATTTTATTGCCACTATGTCCAGAAGTACCAGCACTATTATTTCTCAAATCCTTCTGTTTAGAGGCAGCAGGAGCCAACATCATACGACCATGTTCTCCTGTTTCAGAGGTATAATGGGCTGAACTCATAACCATGGGCGAGGAACAATGAGAAGATAGAGCAACATCTTGCATGGACATGCGTTGAGGGGGACCCAGTTGCAAACCAAAAACTTGAGAATCAGAGGGCTGATTACGTGGTGCTTGGCCAACTGATCCATCAGAAGTTTCAGCCTCACCCATTTCAGAAGAATGATTACGGTAAGAAGGACTATGTGCTGTCTTACCATGTTCTCTTGGTTGGTCTACTTTGTGAAGAAGCTCAAGCATATTTTGGCTGCAAAAAAAAAATAAAGAATGAGAAGGATTTTTTTTTAACCGGGAAATCGGAGCTTCGCTCCCCTATACCCGAATCACCGCTGGCCCATCCCTAGATTGTGGGATCGGGATACTTCAAACTAAAATATGATACTTTAACTCTCATTCAAACTAAAATATATAATCCATAAACACAAAGATGCATACACTAATATGATACTTTTTGTTTTGTTGCCAATATATGTGTGCGTGCGTGCACACGCGTGTATATGTATGTATAATTCTTTGTTCATAAATCAAACATAAACCAAATAAAAGGTTGAAAAAAGAACTCACCGTATTCTAACTCAAATATACAAAACTAAGGAGAACCTACCTTTGAATAGAAAATTTGGTAAATTAATGCTAGCATTAGATTGTCTTTTTTGGATAAGAAACAACTTCATTGGTGTATGAAACTTTAATGCCATAGGGCAATTACAAAATACCACTCCAATTAGCAAGGAGGGTAGCATAAGAGTAACCTCTAAAGATAGAATCACATTTAATCCAAGATATAACCATATTGACAAGTGAATCTATTAGATTGTAGGATCTGATTTTAAGTTAACAGTTGGCAAAACAATGTTCAAGTAGCAACTAGCAAGTTCTTATAAAAAAAATGTTCAAGTTGCAAGCTTGTCTCTTTTATAATTTTGTTTAATAAGATATCAAACTCTTATTATTAAATCGTAAGTCAATATTGTGTCAAAAAAGAAAGGATGCAGGGCAAGGTATCCACCCTAACAAAGCCAAGATCACCCAAAGAAAACCCTCCAACTAGCATAGATCAAGAATGGATAATTGTTGAACGATTGAAAACCTATTTTAGTTCCTCAACTTTTATTTGTCACTTTGGCCCTAGGCTTTCAAAAAAAAAATTATTAAACTTGGCACTAAAAACCAGTTCAATCCTTGTTCATTTTTATAAACTATTTAATCGAAATCAACAGAAGGCTGAACAAATCTACTCTGCAAACAAAAATTCGAAGTCTTAGGAAGTATGTCAAGTGCTTAGTTCCTCTATGGCTTCAAGATTTTGTTAAATGATTGATAAAAATAAATGAAAAAATATAATTACAATGACAAAAATAAATACTTGTTCAAAGTTCATAAATGGAAGAAACATGGAACATAAATTGCATAAATGATAATAATCCATTGTTCAAGTGTTAGACTACCTAGACGGCAAAGCCACTTGTTGCAGCTCATGACCAGCAAGTTTATCCAAGGAAGAAGAAAAATGAGATCCAAAAGGTGGAAGCATTCTTTTGGAAGGTATATCTCCAAAGGCTCTCATGTTACTCTGAAAACAAGCTTAAGCCTTCATTAATAATAGGAACTTTGAATGCATTCTCAAAATTAGAAATATACAAAAGAAAGATTTAAAAATTTTAAATTACTAAAAATTAAACCAAACCAATCACCTTTTCAACTTCCATTGAACTTCCATCTGTTTGAGACTTGGAGTGCCTAAAATTACTTAGCTCACTGCCTTTAAATATATGAGCATTCGGATGCAAAGAAGCCTGTGAATGTGTTGCGTGGCTTGTTCCAAAAGAAGGTTCTACATCTGTATCTAAATTCCCCATAGGATGATACTGGAATCTACGAGAAGTTACGGATGGCTTTCGAATGGTATTACCTCCTACCCTCTGTTTGCCACCGGAAAAAGTGTGTGTATCACTAGCATTTGAGTTTTCATTCTCACGCATCTCAGTCATGCTCTTCTCTAGGCAACTGTTCCCAGATGATTTCAACATTTGAGAGCCCTTATCGTGATGATGCTGGTACTTTGCCACAAAACCACTTTCTTTTAACTCCATTGAAGAATTGGCATCTTTCCAAAAGGAAACGTTGCGATTAATGGGATTGTGTTGCCTGCTTCCTAGGTCATCTCTTAAATTGCTAGCATTAGCTATTGCAGCATTATTTGTTAAATGAGCACCTTCATTGTACACCTGTGAGTTTTCAGCAGCAGGATTTGCATGTTGCAATTCATCAGTTGGGTTAGGAATTGAATCGCAGTTCTGCGTAAAAGTAGCAGAGCCCATCTCTTTACATATAGTTCTCTTATGATCTCCACCCTGAGAAGAACGTGACATGTTAAGGCTCTCATGATTTTTCATGTTGTTACCCCCATGGGGGAATATTGGTTCATTATAGCTCCAACCATTAGGCTTACATGGTGGGCTATTGTATGCGGACACACTTTGTTGACGGAGCCAAGAACCTGACATATTGTCTGCATTAATTTCCACACCTGAAGTATTTCCTTCGTTTTCAGATAAATTATGACCTTCAACAAGTGACTTCTGTTGCAGATTACGATCTATCCATTTTCTTTCACCATCAAATGATGGAGTCAAACTTTGGGCACTACTCTTCTGAAAGCCTTCAGTTTGTTGAAAGAATGGTTTATGACCCGGTTGCTGAAATCCAGGGACATTGGCTGAGTTAATATAACTGTTGGGCCTATTATTGGTCTCAGAAGAAACAGAGGATTGTCTAGAACTCAACGTCTGCAAGTTGTTATCCACCCAAACAGGTTGCAATTTTCCACTGTCATTAGCATCTGAAGGCTGCTGGTTCGCATCTGGAGTCCCACTATTATTAAAGTTTAGGCCACCCCACCCTTCTTGAACGCCCATATCCCCACTTGAAGTTTCTGCCACAGCTGACTGCATCAATGCACTCATACTTCCACTCTGTAAAAAGGAATATCCAGAATTAAAATCACTACCATCTCCCATATTGTAACCACCTGCCATAATATTATCACTCCTGCCAAAAGCATCCCATAAGTTTTCATCTGAACCGTACAAAATCTTTTCTTCAGTGGGATCTAATGTAGCCATATTTTGAGATGGTGAAACCTGTGCCATAGTCTTCTCCTGTGACACTTCTGATCGCCCATTGAACTCTTGTCTGCTACCAAATTTCTGTATAAATGAATTTCTCTGTTGAAGATTCACGTCTTGCAAGTTTTCAGGATTTAATCCACCATTTAAACCTTGATTGGTAGACATGCCAAACATACTTCTCCCCTGAAAATCTTGTCTCACAACCATTCCATCTTGCATGCCAACGTGATCTGGGTATGCAGTATAATGACTCCCTGAAATGGGGTTGTTACTGACAGATAATTGTTGCATTGCAGGTTTATCTGTAGGAATGAGAGAGTTTGAACCTAGAAAACTACTTGCAGTAGAAATAGGAACCCCATACAAAGATTGATCAACTTGTTCAGGAATTAAACCCATCAAGCGCATTGCTTGTTGGTGCTCAGAAGGAAATATAAAACCACTAGCGGGACCAGAACCCTGCATAGGTGTCGACAAACTATGTTGCAATGAGTTCGTATTACTCACCATATTCTCAGTCTGCCAAGGAGAAGTGGATAACTCGTTAACAGGAAAGCCATTAATCGGCACGGCTGAATGGTTACCTGCTACTGGCTTTGAGTTGGATGAAATTTGATTCATCATACCATGTTGTCTTGCTTCATGCTGCTGAAATTGGTGTTGTCTCTGAAGTTCTTGTATATGCGGAAACATCGCTTGCTGTTGCAAAAGATGCATGTCAGGATTCCCAAGCTGTTTAGGCAAAATTTGTGTCACACTGGGATTCCTGCCACTCATTTGTTGTTGAACTCCAAAAAAATCAAAATTTACAGGAGAATCAGTAGTTTCCAACCTAGCTACATTTTTCTTGTTTAATTCAGGATTATTCACTTGGTGTGCTTCATGAATAGATAAGCCTCTCGATGTTACATGCCTATCAGATACTCCATCTGCACCTAAGAAGTTTGCTTCAATCTGCCTTGCATGTAAAAGTTGTTGTCCTACTGCATAACCGTTCAGAGTTTGATGTTGATTTTGAGACTCGCTTCTACCAATCTCAGGAGTCATATATGATTGTGAGAAGTTCAAACCATGCAGTGAGTGAGAAGGCTGACCCAGTCCTCCAGAATCTGCCAAGGAAAATATAAACAAAATACAATTGATGTTATTTTTAAAAAAAAAAAACATACATGGGGAATAATGATGATTCATCCCCATCACATACACAAAGTAAATTTTAAAAAAAAAAAAAAAAAAAAAGAAGAAGAAACAGCAAAGTAATACCTGGTTGATGAGCATTATAATTCTTCAAATTTGAGGTAAAAGGAGAATTTATTTCTCTCTGGTTTCTAAGCCATACATTATTATTTAGACCAGCCCAGCTTCCATCAGCGACTTGAGACTGATGCTGGCCCTGGTACAAATTCTCTTGGCCAAAGAAATTGTGGACCCTGTCTCCAACTTCGTTTCCAGGCATAGATGGTCAACCCCACTGTTCTGCTGGTAACGACTTTTGGTGAGAAAATTGGTACCTAGAAGAAAAATAAGAGTTATGAGCTATACCAATCCATGCCTCCTACAGTTACTGCACGTGATAATTCTCAAGTACGATTGTTGTCAGAAACATACCCAATTTTGGTCATTTAAGATTTTATCAGAATTGCCATAAGGCGAAAACCCTCAAATGTATCCTGCATATAGCCACCTCACTATATCACGCCAAATTTGAAAATAGAATTTAGAGCCAAAGAGAAACTAGCAAATAGCAAGGAGTTAATTATTCATCACTTCTACTCGTTGTAAATAAGAGTTAAATTAAGCTCTAAAAAGTGCAGAAATAGATAATAGCCATGTAGTACCCATTTCTGTCATATCACTTAAAAAATTAAAATAAGAAAGCATCTTGTATATATATAAAAGAAACGACCATCTCAATTAATTAACCATGACGGAAGTAGGACTATATGAAGAAAAAGAGTTAAGACAGTTTAAACCAAGAAATATCATGATAAACAACGTTTTCATAGAGTTTGCATTTGGCATAAAACACCTTTAATAATAATGAAGAGAAAAGAAAGGACCACAAAAAAAAAGCGACAAACCAACACCCAGGCCATAAAAAATTGTTTGTAACAAATTGTCCAAAAAAGAGACAATCTTGGAAACAAATTGTTTGTAGTTGACAAATATTTGAGGACATTAATTAAGGAACCTTCTACATGTTAGAATTAGAAAATGTATCTTTTTATATCTGTAAGAATCCATCCCACTTATGCACACGTCGACTGGTCTCACGGGACAATTGTCTGACACTACAACATTTGGTTATCAGGGAAACTCGTAGGAAATTAATTCATAGGTAGAAAATGCAAATTACACTATTTTCTCAATCTAGAAACATTGAAGTGTGGTGCACATAAGCACAACATTTATAATCAGAATTTGAACTTTCTACCTCGACTGAACAGCTAATCACCCGAAGGCAACATAACTCCCTAGTTTTTTCCCTGGTGCTTGTCCTAACTTGGAGTTTATATCTATCATCCTTGCCATCTTAAGGCTTCTATCTGAGGAAGAAAGGCTCAAAAGCTCAAAAGAAAATAAACCCAAAACTAACCTGAATTTTGAGTTAAAATTTCTTCTATCTTTTCATTTATGGTCTCTCTCTTTTCAGGTTGCTGCTCCTAGATTAAACATGGATTTAGAATTGACATATGTTCGTAGGTTCTGAACCCTTAGTCACTCCAAGTGTTTAGACAATTAGAATATCTTTATTCATCTGTTTAATGAGGTAGCAAGAGCACACTTTAATATTCTAGGCACCTGGAATATAATCCATAGAAAATGAATTTCGTTTGTTCAAGGTCAATAATTTTTTAGGTTAAAATGGCCTACAAGAGCATAATTCAACTAGCATGGAAAGTATAAACTAGTGACCTAAGTGTAAATTGGTTGTTTTCCTTGGTTACAGCATAAACAGAAACAAAGGGTATTACAAAGTATCATGATAAAAACATAACAGGAAGGTTAAAAAAACCATTACAGAAGGGAAACGAAAGTTGAAGAAATCTAGTCACCCAAATGTAGACAGAACATATTAGAGGTATAATTTCTAACATCATTATAATTGAGATGCACCGTTATCAATTGTAGCCTCATAACATAAACCATGCAAGGAGCTACTTGAAATGAAAGTTAGAAGTTATAACGCTGCACAGAGCCTAACTAAAGAGATGTATGGGGTTTACATGCTGGCAAAAACAAAGAAACAAGGGCCATCAAATTATCAATGTCCAGGTAATGTTACAATATAAGCAGCGCATTTCCACGGATAACAATACTTCCACGAGCCACAATATAAACATTGCTGCATATATTCTCAATGGACATCACATCCGGGCCAATCTCTAGAAGATAACCAGTGAAAGAACGTGAGGGTAAGAAGTGGTTGCACTTGCAAATACCCATTTTTGCAGTACTTACAACACACGATGAAGAGATTACAACATTGCATCGTTAAACAGTTTCCTCCCAGATCCTAGAAAAGCTTACCAAACACGTGAAAAGCAAAAAATACAAAAATGGGGGAAGGGATCGAGAGACACCGTGGTTTGCAGACACGGGCAACATCACTATCGACAAAATGACGTACAAACACGCGACATAAATAAAATCAATCTCTTCCTTTCTCCTTCATTTTCCAAACAACAACAGAAGTCACAAAAAATTTCTCAAGATTAATCACAGGAGAAGGTGCAAAACTACAGTACAAGCTGACCAAGTCCAAGACAACACCACTAAAGCACCTATTCACTAATTCACAAAAGAAAACACCCCCTGAAATCGGGAAAATTAGGGTTTTAAAAGAGAAAGAAGGATTTCAAGTACTCACAATGATTTGTTGAGGTTGTGCATAAACTTGGAAGCGATCCTCTGGTAATGCCGGATTGTGGAGTGTTAGGGTTTGAATGAGCCTCCCCGAGCGAGCTCAGAGAGAGAGAGAGCGAGAGAGAGAGGTAAAGTGATTGAAAGAGTGCGAAAATTTCAACGAACTGGGGCACAGAACTCGGGTTCGGACTGGACCTTAGGTTCGGAATGGATATGGATCATTTGGATCCGAATCTTTGCCCCGATTGCCATTGCCGAGAATCCATGTTTTTCTTCCTCCCAATAATGTTCTTGTCTTGCACGTGACTTTAATACGTACTTCTTTTTTTTTTAAAATAAGGTAATCACGTTAATTCATAAGTTAGGTATCGATAAATTATGTAATAGGTGAGTCTCAAACCTATACCTTAAGAAAGAGCATATCTTCAAAACCTAAATTCACCTTGGAACGACTTTAATAGGTACCATAACTCTCGTAATTTCGTATTTCTTCCCAATATTTTCAAATTTTTACCAGCGGAAAAATTCGGGATATTAACTCAATATCATGGGCTGGCTCAATTAATACAGGCCCAAGCCCAATTGTGTTTATAAGTACGGATATTTTGGGCCTAAATCAATTCCGGCTACACAAGTTGAGTAAACTTACGAGACTGGTTTTTTTATTTTTTCAAAAATAGCTTACATACTAGTTAAATTTATAAAATAATTATAAATATGATTATTTTTTAAAAAAAATTAACAAATATAATAATTGATATTAATAATTATTGCCACATATTTTTTATAATACTAATATTAATGAATATTTATATACAATATTAAAACGTTTCAATAATTTAAATTTTACCTTTGTATGAAAAAAAGTACAATTTTTTTTTAATATAATTGCTTTGAATTTGATTTTATTTTAATATGCTTTAAACGTGTTATTAAAATCTATAAGCTTAAAACAGTTAATTTAGCATGTAGATGTCTCTTAACCTTGAGTTGTGGGCAGGTATGTGATATACGCATATTTCGATAATTTCCTAAGCTTGGAAATAAGATAATATAATGCACTTAAGTTTACATACATTTGAGACTTGAATCTGTAACAAACTGATTATTATATGATACTTGATGTCATTAGAATACCACTCATTTTTTGCATTCTGATAATAATTTGTATCATAATTAATAGATGAAGTGAGACATGTTTCTCCCAATTGGTAAGTTTCCAATCGAATTTTGCAAAGTTGTCTCGAGAAGATCCAATAGTTTCTGTAGAGCGAGATATCCTGATTTTTGAAGCGAACTTGCAAGGTCATCATTCATGCATGGCAGCATCCACAATGCCGAATCCACATCAAACCACAAGCCCTGAAAGTCAGAAAAAATTAATACAATTCATTTCCGACATTGCAAGTTAAATAAAAGGTAAGGTAATGAATTTTTGGAATTTGAAGGTGTACTCACCTCAAGTTCTCAGATTCGAGACTCACATGTGACTTTAATTTGAAAGCATCTCTTGTGTCTCCATCTCATCGATGTCTCTCGGTACCTAGCCTAGGGACAGGCACAATTACCCCAGATATAATGGAGCGAAGTTCTGATTTTTCGATTTCCAAAAAAAAAGTTTGTTTCTTTTCTTTGAGAATGGAATGTTTATGAAATAGTTGCTCAGTTGGTGTTAATCGAGGCTGTGAGAGTACAAGGTAGAAGAATGCTTCACCCATTCCACTGTCTTAATGCCACTAACTTTTGTATTTAATGAAAAGAATTTTTATTGGTACGCATGATAGCATGCACACGCGGGTCAATATAGAAAAAAGGAGAGCCTATGTCAAATGGATGGAAAAAAAAAAGGACACAAAACAAAATTGAGCTTGATATTAATTTTTTTAAACCGTTTTCAGACCAATGTATTTGATTAATTAGAAAAAATAAACATAAAAAGAATTACCTGCATGACCATTTGCAATAGACGCATGCAAGTAATCGAGCTTGATAGCTATCCACTGTTGGGACATATATCAATCATAGCCTGTATAATGCGTATACTTTGATCCAACACCGACTTTAAGTCGGTAATTTTTTTTTTTTTTATATATATATATATTTGTGACTGTTCGGGCCAGCTTGTGTACACTTCGACTAATGTAACGGAACATACTGCATGATCCTACGACATTTAGATGTCAACGAAACTCGTAAGAAATTAATTCTTATGTAGGTGGCCACCATAAATTGAACTCATCACCTTAAACACATCTCAAGGCCTTCATTGACCAATTGAGCCACTCTATGATGGTTGACTTTAAGTCGGTAATGTAGTCACTGATTGGTAATTCCAACTGAGAAAAGTTTTCTTGAATTCCATTGCAGGAAATGGAAGTAACCAAGACCAAATTTAAGATGAGCACAAAAAAAGTCCATTTTAAATCACAGTGATACTTGAAAAGGGAAAGAAAAACCTAAAAAAGTAAATTTGCTTACACGTGGATCATCAAGGCGATCTTTGTCCACCTTATATCGAACTCCCTCGGATAGAGCAGCATTGTAATTTTCCTTAAAAACAAATGTTATAGTACATAGAATAAATGAGAATTAAACTGAATGATATTTTTGTGCTATCATCAACCAGTTGATAGTAAATGATATGAAACAAAATATAACAAATTCAAATTTCAACCAAGACTGCATAAAGCTGTCTGTTCTTACAGAGATTTAAGCAGTTAGAAATGCTATATTAGAATATGAGAAAAAACCTGAATAGGGATAATGACAACTCCAAGAAACTAGTAAGCATGAAAAAAAAAAATATTCATACCATTAACACTCCTAACAACAAATATGTATAGTAGATCCTGCCAACAAGAAACCACATGAACTAGTTACTAAAAAAATGTTGTATTTATGCCAGAGTGACAAACCGGTTGATATAATTAAATTTATCCCAACCTAATCAATTTAAGCTTTGGAGTTGATTGATAATTTAATATGATTCAACGTGGCATCAGAGCAAGAAGTCTTGTGTTCAAACCCTTATTAGGCCGTTTCATCCCCAATTAACATTGATTTCCACTTAGTATTTTCAAATTTTCAAGTCCACACGCGAGGATGAGGGAGATTGTCAGTTGATGGAATTAAATTTACCTCAATTTAAGCTTTGGAGTTGATTGATAATTTAACATAATTCAACGTGGCATCAGAGCAAGAAATCTTGTGTTCAAACCCTTATTAGGCCGTTTCATCCCCAATTAACATTGATTTCCACTTAGTATTTTCAAATTTTCAA
>JBBMKA010000005.1:11409534-11422357 GCA_037833695.1 Sechiopsis laciniata | reverse complement strand
TTATCCCAAAACCTTGAGGCAAGAAAGCAAGTGTTGAAGAGTTGGTTCTGAGATGCCAACAAGCACAATAGCTCACCAGCATAAGTGTGTGCCCATGACCTTCTTAGGCTATGGTCCCTTTCATAGGTATGAGGAACCGTGTACAGTCGTAAAAAGAGTTGCAGAGTCGTAAACTCTACTTAGCATGCTTGAAATGGTGATCGAGGATCAGATAGAGGATAAGCTTGCTGATGTCTTTCGACTTTGGAATGTGCCAACCAAAAGCATTGAAAACGTAATACCAAAAATATGTGTGGCCACGAAGCAAGTGTTGAAAGATATCACCAACAGCCTTTTAGAAATTCGTTCTAGTCCTCGTGTTGGTTGGGCATAGTCTTGGTATTGTATTCTTTACGTACTTTCATTTATCGAAAGTATATGTATTCATTTATTTATTTTAAATCAATTAACAATAAATATATGTTTATCTATTTGCTAAAAGAATAACATACTACAAAGATCCAAAACTGAAAATAACCTGACTCTCTATAGGGAGCTGACTTGTGAGCAATCGCAAATAATGGGCAAGTTTATCGTGAGATGTAATTATGATGCCTTCACCACTTTTGTCAAACTGCGGTCTCCCAGCTCGCCCAAAAATCTGAAGGGTAGAAAGAGAAGTATGAGATTAAAAAATAGACCTTTTAGGACATCTATACCATAGATGGAATAAGTGACTCTCACCTGCATGACATCAAGCATACCCAAATCTCGCCATCCACCAGCTTTTGGATCATACAATTGGGTGCCCTATAAGTTGACAGAAAAAATAATTATGAAGTAAAATAATAGCGGTTAAGCTTGCAAACAACATTATTACTACAAACAACAATACCAATGCAAGCAACCAGCGGAATCATGAGTCTGCTCATTAACTAATTACTAATTTATATATTACAATTATAGGTATCCTTTTTTACAAGTAGATAACGCTGTTGGAATTAAAACTATCTCTCCAAACCTTTACAAACTGACTTAACATTTAACACAAGACAGTGCCCTCAGAAAACAGAACACATTACCGACTAAGGAAGCTCTGACAACCTTCTAAGTCCCAATTGCATCCATTATCCTTCTAACTCCCAATTAAAACTATCAAAAACGGATAACCAACTAAAACTAAATTAAGTAACTATAATCAATTGATATACCCTTCTTGAAATAAATTTTCGTGATTAGAGGTCTAACATACACTCTACTCATTAAGTAACTATAATCAATTGATATACTTACCAATTATTAACAGTAGTCAGTAAAATTCCTAATTAACTATAGCCATTGATATAACTTGTCTAAAACATGATCCCTTGTATCCGTGCATTTTTTTATTTTTCTATATTTTCAATTTAGGTTTTATTTTTGTGGGATTTTAATAAACATGTGATATATTGCAGTTATGATAATACTAGTTTTCCTACAAAAATTACTTCCATTTAGAAGACTAAAGTACAATCAAAGGGAACCATACAACAATGCCGGCAAAGTCCAAGTACTAAAGCAAACACAGAGAAAAGTACGATGAAGGGCTCTAAGATTTTGACTTTCATTGAGAGCATATAAACAATGTTTCTAAAAAAGAAACTGAAATTGAAAGCTTCTTACTTAGGTTTTATTGGGGCACTGGTTTAGGAAAGAAAATGCTATGCTTTGAACTTCACTTATCAGGGCCTTGGTTATGGAATATTTAGAAAGAATTTAACCAAAGAGTGTTTACAGAAAGTAAGCTCCCTTTTGACAAGCTTCTTCGTGGGTTTCAAACCTCAGACCTTCAAGGGACCATACCTTGGAGACCCCAAGCCTCTACCAATGAGGTTACCCCTTGGAAACATTTATCATGCTTTATCTTGGAGTAGATCTTACGCTCTTTTTTCCTCTTATAGTTATGATTCCCTTTTAACTAATTGAGAAAGCTTACTATAAATCGTGGTTTTTTCCCAGTTTCATACGCCAATGAAATTATTTCTTAACAATAAAATAAAAATAAAACTGAAAGGCCAAAATGAAAACACTCCGGAGTACCATAATGAGACATACAAACCCACAAACAGGCACCCAAATTTTAAGAATCGGAAATAATACAGTTATCATAATTCGAACAGCAATTTTACCTTTATAACAACTGTATGAGCAGGTAGATTTACACCCCATGCTAAGGTGGCTGTACAAACAAGAACCTAAAGCAAATAACCATTCAATCAGTCTATGATCCAAGGTATTAGCTTTAACCGAAAATGAATGAACTCAACCTTCAACAGTCCGTCAGCGAAAAGCCTTTCAGTTAAACCTCTATCAGAACGTAGCATTCCAGCATGATGTACACCAACCCCAAAATTAAAAAGTTCTACTAGATCTTTATTCCTGGATTTGATGACTTCTTTCTGAATTAAAACAAGAGGCCAATTAAAAAGAGCCAATCATATGACAGTTACGAATATATTTCACATACTTACCTTGATAATACCAAATTGTGGATGTGCATCATTCTTAAATAGCTCAAGATCATCATACTTTCGACCAAGTTCGACCTATTTAATGCATAAAGAATTAGAGGAAAGAAAGTATGAAAGCAATATGCCCATTGTAGAATACCAACCATACCATATGAAATTTGACAAGATAAAACTTTATATGTTGAAACCCAACAATTCAACCAAAAAAAAAAGTTAATACGACGGAAAATGGAAAAATACTCTACAGATATAAAAAGAACCTAACTGTTACCTAACCGATCATCAATTAGAAGGAAAATTAAAGTGAGAGACAAAATATATTTAGCCAAGAAGACAACTTCTAACTATATCTCTTTGAACAGTTGGACTTGGTATATAAAAAGGTAACATACAAGGTTATCAAATCGTGAAACGGAACGTGTATCAAAATCTTAATAAATCGTGTATCGTAACGTATTGTGTATCGTAAGTTTCAAATATTATATATAAACAAAGGAAAATGAATAGGCAATTTTCCATTAAATCTTCATTAAATATGGAAGATGAATGGACAATAACTTCCCCTTTATTATTTATTCATTATTTTTATATATAAGAAAATAAAACCTTAATCTAAATCTTCCTCTCACGCAAGTTCACGCCACGCCTCTATTTTAATTTTTTTTTTCCTGAACTCTTCATCTTCAACTTTCTTTTTATTTCTCTGGTTCTTCTTCTCCTTCAACGTTTCCGGCGACACAGAACCATATAAAAATGGTCTGTTTTTTTTGTTTTAGAGAAACGAAATGTTCCGATTCGTCATGAATCGTTACTTTTTTTACCCTTGAAACGTGCGTTTCGGATGATTTATGATTCAAAAATTTGAATCATTTTCATCCTGATTTGTTCTGAATCGTCCGTTTAAAACAGACATTTTTTACAATCATGGCAACATATTTGTTGAACAGAAGTTTTCTCTGTTCTCTTTCCTTCTCTACCCTTATTCCTAGATGAGACCTCCTAAAACTTAAAGAGCATCGTCAATTAATTTTGAGATGAAATCTCATATTATCTAATATGAAGAGGTCATGTGTTCAAACTCGTGTCGATTCGTTTTATACCAAATTAATATTGGTTTAAACTTGATGGGCATTCTCAAATTTCCAAGCCTACAAGTGAGGGAGATTGTTGGTTGATATAATTAAATTACCCCAATTAATCAGTTTAATTTTTTGAGTTGATTGATGATTTAACATGATTCAACGCCAACTACTAAAAATACCCCCACAATTATACTTTTCTAATGAGCATTCTGATAAGCCACCAATAATCTTAACAATACACACTAGAATATTAAATACACAGCAACACTATATTAAGAAACAAATATTACAATACAATACCCTTAGCCTTTCAAGAGGGCTATTTCTCTCCACCAAAGTCTTCTACAAGACAAATATCAAAATATTCATATTCCCATCCTACCCTTGGTACCTATCACATTCTGAATAACTTCTCGCATCCATGACTTTAGATTAGAAATGATTGAGTAAACAACTTTCTCACGAGATTTCCTTTGGATATTATGAAAAAAAAAAAAAAAAAAAAAAAAATCATGCAAGTTTCTATACGATGGAATCTAAGTTATTTTTTCTATAAGAGCACAATGAGTTAAGAATGGTTCAAACCAATCTATCTTGTTAAATAAATTT
Source organism: Sechiopsis laciniata (assembly GCA_037833695.1). Lineage (NCBI taxonomy): Eukaryota > Viridiplantae > Streptophyta > Magnoliopsida > Cucurbitales > Cucurbitaceae > Sechiopsis > Sechiopsis laciniata. The sequence continues at coordinate 11,418,177 of JBBMKA010000005.1, read as the reverse complement.
AATGAAAGAAAGAAGATAAAAGAAAAAACAATTATGCTTTATCAGCATCAACAATCATAGGGAGCCAAATTCATTCAAAATCCTTTCATAATCATTAAAAGCCCCACAGCCAAATGAAAAATAACTACATTACACGGTGGTTAGTTATATAATGCTTGCTTCTCTGGTGGCAAAAAAATAAAAAAAACTTTTCTTGATATGTGTTTGAACTTTAAGGCAGAGTACTAAACATATAGCAAACTGAACAGAATGAAAACAGTTATACCAGTTTCTCTGCTGTTTTTGCTGTGTCTTTTCGAGAATGAACAAACACCATTGCTTGATGTCCATGCTTTAAAGAATCAACAACCTGACACCATATGTGATTGATTGAAATGTTAAATAAATGGATTTCTTTTCCAAGGTAGAATCTGGTCTAAAGCCCAAATGAAAGTAAATACCTTCTTATAGCATATTTCATTTAACAATTCATTGCGAGCTGCAAAGTTATGCTCGCTGATACCAATATATTGTTGTGCAAGAGGCACAGGACGATAGCTAGAATCAAAGAAGAAAAGTCCTGTTCCTGGATTCACCCTAAGGAATTGTCCAACCTAGATTGGAATAGAGGAACTATAATCAGTAGCCAAAAATAACGAAGTTCAAGATGGCCAACAATGATATAAAAGATCTTTCAAACATAGCGAAGGTTAACCTCTAAGTAATTAGGCAGGGTAGCGGAAAGGCCGACAATACGTATCATTGTTTGTGTTGACTCCACCTATCAACATACAGAAAGGTTATCAGTCGTGAACATGCCATATATTTCTTGAATTCTAAGAAAACATTGTTTCAACAATCTATTGATTAAATGAAACCGTCCCTTGAAAACAAGTAGTGAATGGCATCACAACTTATGTTAATTTAAAGATTTCAAAATTCATGTCCATTTCAAGTACTTAACGACACAAATAAAACTTGTATAAAAAAATTTACCTGACGAAGAGTTCGTGCAACTAGTGCCTCAATTACAGGCCCACGGTCATCATTTAGAAGATGTACCTCATCAATAATTAAGAGTTTGACTAACATTGACAACGACATATCACTGCTTTTGCGAGTAATGACATCCCATTTCTCAGGTGTTGTCACTATCATCTGGTGTCAAAGGAAAAGTAGAACAATCTTAGTTACTTTTTACAACCGGGAAAAAAAAATAAAATAAAGAGTACAATAAAATAAAATTGACGAACATTATTTTAGTTAAAGCAACCTGAGTTTCTTCAAGTTCATTCCTTGAAAGTTGCATGTCTCCGGTTAGTTCTCTTACAATAACATTCAAGGGAGATAAACGATGGCTAAAAGTAGATGTGACCTCTGCAGCCAATGCCTAGGATAAGCAAAAAGAAGCTGTCATGCCAACGCCCTTACCAGAAAACTCGATAGCAAATTGAAATCTGTTTACCTTCATAGGAGCAACATAAACAATCTTAAATTTATCTTTATGCAAATATCCATCCTTGAAATGCTGTGAAATCTGGAACTCAAAACAAAATCGTAATTACTCACTGCACATGAGTTGAAGAAATATCTGTGCATAGCAGGGCAATTCATGTCACTCAAATACTTCTCTAAATTTTGGTTAAAAAAATGTACACCCCCTGAAAGAACTGACAGGCCAAAAGCACGAAAATATCATGTAACGCACCATCAGCATAAAATTATTCTAAATAGCGATATTTCAATTAGCTTGTATGATCAATCGATCATGGAGCGACCTAGAGGTCAAGAGTGTAATAAGCTTCCAAGATGTGATAGGTTCAATTCATGGTAGTCACCTACCCAGAAATTAATTTTCTATGGATTTCCTTGACATCCAAATGTTGTAGGGTCAGCAATATGTGAGAATAGTCAAGGTGCACGTAAGCTTGCCTGGACACTCACGGATATAAAAAAGAATTAGATGTATGATCAAGTAACAACAATAAATTTTACAAATATATATCATACAACACAAAGTATATGTTGATGACAATATCATGTTACATGCAACTCTCCAACTCCTATCTCCTCTATAAAAAGGTATATCGCATGTCGAAGAGGCCTGTGCTAAGGTTGTTACTCCTCCAAAAATGAATTAACGACCAAAATATTATATAAATGTCCAAACAAAGGAGCAAACCATTTTTGCTTCAACCATTTAAGTACAAACCTCGTGAAGAATGGAGATCATGGCTATATTAGTTTTCCCAGCTCCTGTTGGAGCACAGACCTGCAAGAAAATAATTATACATTCAGGACAAGAAAGATGATATGTACAATTTCAAGATTTCAGTTTCCCACAGATAGTAAGAAATAGCCAACAAGATCATAGCTCAACTGGCATAAGTGTATACCGATGATCAAGAAGTCATGAGTTTATATCCCCTACCACAATTGTAGTTGAACTCAAACAAAAAGTAAGAAATAACTCACTAGTATATTCTCATTGGTGTTATAAACAGTGTCATAAATGCGACTCTGTATACGATTCAAGTATTTGAATCCCCGAAAAGCAGCTTGAGCAAAATCATCTAACTCCTTTATTTCAATCTGATAGCAAATGAAAAAAGAAAAAATATACATACACATGGTAAGATGTGAGCGAATTTTAGAATACATGTAGAATCAAAAACTTAAATATAGTTACTGAAACAAGTAAAGCTAAAAGAAATACAAGTATAAAAGAACCTATTATTTTTCAAAATTCTGGAAGCCTCTAAGATATTGCAGGTATGATTGCATGAACAAACTAATTCATTATTCTAGCCCTTTTCCTCATGTTTTTGTGTGCATTGAATTGAGCTACCAAGTCTAGTTGTTGTCTGGGTGTCTAGGAAAATATTTCAAGCGACTTCAAACTTCAAAAAAGGACCAATACCCTCTATATTGCAAGGTGCGTTGCCATTTAAAAGATATCCAATGATTTTCATATGAAGTTATTTTCTGACTTTTTTCCATATACACATAATTCGCATTATTTAAACATCCAGGAATTTTTTTTTTGAAACAAGGGTAACCACGCCCATCCCTAGGCCAAGCACCGTGAGACATCGAAGGAGTAATATCACAGGTGAGTCTCGAACCTGGGACCTTGAAGGAAACATACCTTCAAAGCTCAAGTTTTTAACCATTGTGCCACCTCTTGGGGACATTTAAACATCCAGGAATTATAGTCAAGTAGTCCATATTTTACCGTCCACACAATTTTTTTTCATACAATTATATTTTTTAAATGCCTTAAATATATATTTCTTTGTGACTGTGTCTCGGCAAATAATAATATATAAAAAATTTCTAAAGAACCGTGAATTAGAATTTAGGAATTTTAATTCCCTGTTCTTGAGAAGTTAGATAAATGTTGTCTGGTATTAATAATAGTAAGTACCCCACTTCTTATAGAAAAATTACTGAAAAAATAATCAGGGGAACAAATGGTATCATGACGTTATCAATGAAAACAAATCACAATTTGTGAGAACATTATATCTAGAAGTGGAGAAGACGGAAACATCAAAAGTTTCAAACAGTAGGTATCATGAGGGACTTGAAACTTGGATCTGTAACTCGATGGAATGTCCAAGCACACCGCTTTAGCCAACAAAGCAAAGAACAAATTTTAAACAGTAGTAATTATAGAGTTCAGTCCCTAAGATGTTCATTTTTTTTTTTTTGGACAAAAAAAAAATCACTGATTAATGTAAAGAGACTAGTGCTACAAAATACAAATTCCACAAGTGAGAAAAAGAAGAAAGTAATTAAAAGAAATTTTGAAAATTACAATGGAAAATGAGAACATAAGAATAAGATGTTCATAAAATATTGAATTGACTTTGTAGCACCATAGATAATTGAAAAACTTTGAGGACTAAGACAATCGAAATCAAGTAATTAATATTGAGTCCAAAATTATTTTTCCTCGATTAAAATAGAAATCTATAAGCATCAAATCGTGATATATCTTCTTGAATTAGTCCCGCAATATAATTCCCTTGACATCCCTCCCAATATCATACTTAGAATAAAATGATTCTAAGATATTTGTCTCATAATTATTGACTAACAAAGATATTCAGAGATAAAGAAAACCAGCAACAATAAAAAATAAAACTAACCAGCTTTTCTCCAGGTTTCATTTGTGCTGCTGGGATTGGGGGGATAATTACCTCCTCATATCCCTTAAAATGCTTTCTTTGTGTTCCTTGAGGAAGGGCACTAACTGTAAGGGAGTTAGCGCCCTCGCCAGATCCAATAAGATCATCAAATGGACTTTTCCTCTGGCTTGCTTGAACTAGAGAGGAAAAGTTTATAGCAGACAAATCACTTTCAGTACCATATTCAATTCCTCGTTTATTTCGCTTTTCCTCCTTACGTCGAAGCTTATCGATTTGTCTCTCTGATTCTGTTTGAACAGTAACCTTAAATTTCATAACGAAGTGTTTGATGAGAGATTTATCCAGCTGTTAATGCATATCCTGATTTAAACCATTTTATTCAATGAAAACCAAACTATACCTGAGTTCCATAACTAGGCATTCGAGATTGAGAGCTTGAATTCGTTTTCTCGGATTTTATTATTGTTAACCCATGATGAATATCATCAACAAGTTCCCTTCGGTGCTGTAACAAGAAGAAAAAAGTAATAATATCAACAATGTCACTTTGACAATAAATTTTTTATTAAAAAAATAAACAGAAAATTTCTTGTCTCAGAATAAACAATTCAAGATTCAAAATATTAATAATTATAGCATATTCAATCTTCAATTATAAAATCCCTCACTCCACCCTCCACTCTCCCCCTCCTCACACTCAAAAGAAAGAAAAAGATGGCAGTGAAGATCGGGGACAGAAAATCTGAACTTAGTAAACACAACTAGAATTTTCAAAAGGTTTAAGTTCATATCCTTACTGAAATAAGATCTTGAACAAACTCAAAAGCTCCATCACCAACAAGATCCAATAGATCTGCAGCTATCTTCAGAATGAAAGAGAGAGAGTCTTAAAAAGCAAAATAAGCAAGTTTTATGATAAACATATTCAAGATATACATATATGTGGCTACCTCCTCCCCAGGTTTTTCTGAATCAAGCACTCGGCAAATGGCCATTGCAAGTTCATCTAGGGAAAGTTGTGACATACTTTTTTTTGTTATCTCACCACATGCATCCCTCAGCCAAATCAAATTTAACTTCCCTCTTTCATTAGAGTGATCAAAGTTTACGAAATCATCGTGCACATGTTCTCTGTCATAAGATGTAGGTACAGTAATATTCTTGCCCAGTAGATCTGAATTTTCTAGTGACACATCCACCAAAAACCTAGTAGGTTCTCTAAAAACAAGATCAGCGCCGAACTCTACATTGGAGTCACTCTTGTTAACATGATTCTCTGCAAGCAATGCAGTTGCATGATCCCTTGGCTGCAAAATAAATAGTTGCTGAGCTAGAGAAATAACTTTCTGCAGCCGAGCATCTGAAACTGTATTTCCAATGAGCTTTTGCAATTCTTCCCTGCATTTCAAATTCATGTAATAAGTCAATATCTCAAATGGCATGCTCAAGCTCAGTTCACAGTTACACTCAAAAGCTTCTAAATACAAACGGCTACATTTTCTAAATATAAATGGCTACATTTTGGCTATGGTATTTGCATTCTTAGATGATAGTTGTAACTTCTCAAATTGAAAAAGTATTACATCAAGTTTTAATCCTATAATTCAAAATTCTTTTATGCAGTATTTTGGAATAAAAACAATAAAATATCTAATAAACATAAAAATAGCACTTGTGTTTTCATGTTCCATTTTTTTTAGATATCCGTGAGTGTTTGGGCTAGGTTACATGCACCTCGACTATTCACACGAGATAGGTCGTCTGACTCTATAACATTTAGTTATCAAGAAAGCCTGCAGGAAAGTAATTCTTAAGTAGGTGACCAACATGGATTGAACCAAACACCTCTCACATCTTCAAGAACTTCTTTAACCACTAGGCCAACGCATAATAGTTTTCTGGTCCCAATCTTAAAGAAACAACAATTGAATATTAGCACCCACGTTCTTACTTGTTTTTAGCAATGCAACCAATATCAATTTCTTCTTTTTGCTCACCAAAAAGGCGATAAATAGTCAGCGCCACCTCACCAAGCTCTTCGGATGGCACTTCTCTGTCCACCAAACCAACAACTGCCGCAATGAACTCCTTATAAGCTTGTCGAACTTCAAAGGATGCTGCTCCACCAATTTCCAACAAATAAAAAAGCAAAATGTAAAGTTAAGCACTATGCAGATTCACAACCAAATTCACACAAATATGCTATTAACAATGATTTGTACCTTCATCCCATTGATACACTATCCGCCGTGCAAACTCATACTGGCCGGATGAAGTTACAGAACTAAATTGCAGAACATGACAAAGAAAAGACAGTTCCATTACGTTCAGCAATCAGCACAAAGAACTAGCTCAATTTAGCACACAGATTGATGTAATAACAAAATACATTAAAATTAAAGCAACTCCATATTCATAAATCATCCATTCATTAGCTCAATCCTCTATAGAATCAATTTTCCCATTTTCCCTTTCTTTTATTTTTCTTTTAATTCAAGCCCAGAACAGAGAAGAGACTCTAACACTCCTAAAGCTGAACTCAAAGGCAGAACTAATATGAGAAATAGATGAAAAAAGGTGAATTGGCTAGCGCACTGATTGACGGAGCGAACAAAATATACAAGAATTCAAACAAATATATAATCACAAATCGTTAATTCATTAGTTCAATCCATTATAGTCAGTTTTCCTTGCATAACAAATTCTTTAATTCAATCCAACAACAGCAAACACTCTTGGCACTCCTAAAGCGAATTCACAAACATAAAAACTACAATAAACGATGAAATTAGAATTGGAAGAGAATATACTGATTCGATTTGTGATTTTGAAGAAGGAGCTTGCGATGGAGATACGCCTGGTCGACATCGAACGGCTCTCTGAGAGAACTGGTCAATCGAGGAATCTGAAACAACATTTTTCTCTAGTTCATACCCAAAACGATGAATCGAAGAAGAATAGACTGGTGGAGGAGGAAGACCAAGCGACGGCACGAGCTTCTGGCTTGTGTACGGAGCCTCTCTCGTAGTGGCGGGTAGATCACTGTTATGACTTGGCCGACTTGTCGACTAAGGCTGGACTACACGTCGGGAACTTTTTAACGGAACCTTCGTGGTTCTGATACGACCCTGTTGGGATGGCATCATGCATGTCGATAAAAATTAACGACATGTCGACTGCTGTAGTAATAGTCATTCACAAGTAACTTGTCGACAACATTTGTTTTTTTAAGAGACAATTTGGCTATTTACTTTTAACTTGTTTTTAAGCTTCATAGATTAGAATAGCAATTCTTTAAATATCAATATATGTCTATGATTTAAGAGGTTATGAATTTGATTCTCACTTGAATTCAACAAACAAAAATATATTATATATTTTATTTAATGATGATTTTATACTATATTTAGTAATTTTAAGAAACTTGAAGAAAACAAAATGTAAAGACCCGACCCAAATCTGGGTCTAGACCTAGGTCTTTAACTCTACGTGCATGAAAATATAGGCAGTCAGGGCATGCATGATAAGACAACAGTGAAATCCATAAAGTCTCAGTGCATAAATAGAAGTTTGCAAAGCCATCAAAACATAGTAGTAAAGGGTACCCATGAATTCAAAAACATAAAAGGAAAATATATGAGTTCTAAAACAGTCTAAACATGCCCCTAAAATAGTTCATGCTGATAAAAAACCAAACAGACACAAAAGTAAATGCAGCGAGTCTCATAGTCATCAGCTCCGTCGATCATCAATCTCTGTACAACCTAGTAGTACCTATGGGGAATTCCACAGTGGAAATGGTGAGTTTTCGCAAACTCAGTAAGGCTCCCCCAGCACGGGGATAGACATGTACAAGAATACAAATATCAGCAAATAAGTATGATCAACAATATAACCAAAAGGTATACAAAACCCAATCTCTTGGGTGCTAGGTCAAGAAACCTCGTCCTGGACGAGCACCTCGCAGAGCAGTCTAAAGATCGTAGATCCCAAGACCAAAAGCTCACAAGAGTCCTCTGACTTTAGAGCAATCTGGCAACCTACTCTAGAGGGAACGGGTGAGTCGAGTAACCTGTTGGCCCTAGGCCTCGTACTCATGGCGAGAGGTGGTGTCACCCCAATCACCAAGGAACCATATCAGACTTATACCATCTACTTAAAGAGTGCCTAGGCTACTAGTAGAAACCATCCAGGGCCATGAGCCTGGCCGGGCGACCATCCATGGAAGTTCTGCGGAGCAAGAGAATATCACCTCAAGTTAGGGTGTGAGCCCGAATATCATTGTCCACACCCACCTACTAGTCTCCTCTATCTGGTCTCCATGATTCGTTTGGGTCCAAACGAGGCATCAAGTTCTGCATCAAACATCATGCAAGTCCATATTAGGATAAACATGCAAGTCTATATCAGGACAATCGTGCAACCACATGCAATTCGACCACAACAGGCAGACATACATGAACCATGCATCACTAGTCATACAAGAGGCAAGGCATGAATGTATATTCTC
>JBBMKA010000005.1:11386722-11397850 GCA_037833695.1 Sechiopsis laciniata | reverse complement strand
CTAATAAGAATTCTATGTGTGACCCTTTTTATATGTTGCTTCTCTCTGTTTCCAGTTATTGCATGCCTGGTACAAGTCAAGACATCCCCGAATCATGGCTTTGTGATAACTGTACATTGGATGAGGCTAAAAGTCCTGGTGATTCAGGGTTGCAGGCTCAACCTAAAATGCCAAGGCATGGTAAAACTAGTAAAGTTAAGTTCTTACCTGCCGATGAAGTAGTGAAGCTATCATCGGGAGGGATGAAGGGACCTTCCAAGTTCAACGCATCTCTATTACCACAAAGAACATCCAAGTCCCGTAAAGTCTTTGACATTTACAATTCTGTGCCCCGGCCACTTTTCAAAGCATCAAAAGAATCTCAAGGTTCTTGTCCTTTCTTGCTTCAGATCAGTTAATTTGTGTGTGTGTGTCTATCCTTTTTAACCCAATTGATCTAGGCAGCATGCTTTATGTCATGCAAGCTCCAACAATCTATATTATGAAAGCTTTGTTTCTCAATAAAAAAACCAAATTATTTAGTGATGATACACTAGCACAGTATAAATTTCAAGAGGTGAGTGAAGGTGAACTAAAGTTTGCAACCTTTTGGGGCAAAATGAAAATATATAATACTCGAAAAACATCAGTGTGTCATGTTCTATTTAACACGAGGTTCCAATGAGAAGAGTATCTCTCGCATCTTATAAATGTTGTGAGGTCTTTCCATCTTTTCAATGCATGCCCCTCAAGATCGTGTCTCTTTGGGTTCACCATTCTTTAATCGGATCTCAATTATTTTGGATTGAATACCATTTTTTTTTAGCTAGATGCATTTCTACTTTTAACCATTTTCTGAATTATGCTCTTTTCGAATGTTTAATTTGTAATTTTATTCTTTTCTTTCAGAACGAAGTTCTGCTAAGATGCCTCCAAAGGTATGTGGTGTAAACAAACAAGCATTAGCTACTGGTTTATCTCCTTTACTAGGAGGCCCAGTACAACCTTCAAAAAAGGTGAAGGTTGCAGACAGATATGCTTGCACTTCTTCTATGTCGAGGCATGCTTTACCTGCCACAAGTACAGGTAAGAGAGAAGACCTTTGCAATCTCTACGAAACTCTTAAATTTGCTTAGTTCTATTTCCCATTTCTAAGTGGTATGTTATCAATGTATTGTTTTATTACTTTTATTGTCAATATGCATGAAAATACAGGAAAACAAGTTCCTTCAACTTTCACTAAGTTTGAGGATACACGAAAAGAAAGGAAGGATGATTCACAAAAAGAAAGGAATAATGGTACACTAAAAGAAAGGAATAATGGTACACAAGAAGAAAGGACGGAGGCTTTGATGACAAATGAAATATATGCCTACCGTGACTATTTCCCATCATTATATGCCACCTGGAAGTGAGTCCCTTCCTCTACTGTTTGCTTCTTTGTTACCATTGTTGGAATGGATAAACCTGTTAAAATTCAAGTAATGCATAGATTGACTATGTACTCATTCTGTCTGTTTTATTTATAATAATTATGGTATGTTCAATTCCTTGCAGAATTAAGGAAGGTTTTAGGAGGATCTATGGCAGTGTTTTATCTGCTTGGCTCAACTAAGTTGGTCATTCAAGTTTCTTATCTTAAATATCACGTGGAACTGGCACTGTTGTGATTTCTAAGATTATGCAAAGTGCCTATTTTATATTGTCAACTTAGATGACTATTCAACAACACTACCAACTGAATAACTAAAAATGTGACACTGTTCCCAAGTCTTTTGGAGAACTCTCTTCCAATCCCCATCTTGCTCTGGCACCGCACCTCTCAGGCACGGGAGGGGAATGAAAAAACATTTCCTCTAGCAAAACACCTCTTCACTTCGATAGCCTCTCTCCTCTATCTGGATTTGCCATCTTCGTTGTTCATTGATTGAATCAAGTCAAAGTGATAGAAAACAATCAAGTGAAACTAATTGAAGACAATGAAAATTGAAATATTTTGCTACATATAAAATATTTTTAAAAATTTGTCAAAATTAAAATAGGAATACTAGAATTTGCTACCTACATCAAATTCCCAAAAAACAAATAGGGCATGGTACTTCTATAGTGATTGTTGATGGTTGGATACTGATAAGACATTGATAATCTTAACGGTACACAATAGAATCAACACCGAAAATAAGAAACACAAGAGAACTATATTGATATAATAAGGGTTGCAATACCATACCGTAGCCTTTTGAGATGGCTAGTCTCTCCCAAGTCTTTACCAAGACAACCAATATCAAAATATGCATACCTCACAAAGAATCCTTACTACTCTATTTATTCTAAAACCTTAAAGTACTAATTCCTATTCTACCCTTGCATATTTTATACTAATATTCTCATCCTACCGTTGGTACTCTATCTTCATCGCTAACACATGAATATTCTTCCAAACCCTTCTTTCATTTCTTTTTATTTCATTTCTTTTTGTTCTCATAACCCCCTTTTCCAGCCCTAAGATACATCTTTTTCTTCTTCTCTTTTGAACTTTTTTCTCCCGCCATAACTTTCATTGTCGTCGAGTGTAGTGTCGTTTTTTTGCCTGCCGTTTTTCTTGCTCCACTCACTTCCATCTTCCTTTCTTTTCCTTTTGCTTCTTACCCTCTTTTTTTGGACTATGTTGTTGCTGGTTTTGGGTTCCTTCCAGTTATCAGTTAAGAACCTGCAATCTTAACACAAACAATCCACCAAATAAACACAACAATAATAATAATGGTTGATTAGAAATTAGAAAACTGAGAAACCGATTACCAAAATACATCAACGAATCTATTCGATTGCTTAAGAAGGTGTTACAAAATACAAGGAACACTTCCACTGTTCGAGAGGGTGGGACTCTCCCAGCTAATACCTTGTCTAGGTACCAGTTACAAAACCATAAAAAGCATGCTTCCACAAAAAGAGATACTGCCCTTAAATACTACAACTAACTAGTAACTACTAGCCGTTAAGAGCCATTTGTGATTCTTGGTTGCGCTTCCCTATTCGTGAATAGACGTGCTTGATTGAGGGTCTCACATTATCATCTACCTCTTTTTTGTGTTCACTTCCCTTTTTTCCTTAAGTTGTTTACGAATCTCCAACTGTTTTTGAAATGCCTTAAAACCTTCTTGTATTGCCTTGAAATCTCATTCCATTTCTTCCCACCTTTGTTTTTCTTTGTTCATGGATGCTTGAATCTTCACCAAGACTTCATTGTAATCTTCGTAATCCATTGCTCCAGGATGAACTTGCTTGGATACCAATTTGTTTGGACACCGATAATCATAACAATACACAATAGGACCAACACCAAAAATAAGAAAAGAGAACTATATTGATATAATAAGGGTTACAATACCATACTGTAGCATTTCGAGAGTTTCAAGTCTTTATCAAGACAACCAATATCAAAATATGCATACCTCACACTACTCTATTGATACTAAAACCTTAAAGTCCTAATTACTATTCTACCCTTACATATATTATACTAATATTCCTATCCTACCCTTGGTGCTTTATCAAATACTTCATGCAATATTACCGATGTATTTGATTCACTGAAAATTAAAATTATTTACTACTTTCAGAAATTTCTATTCTTTAGGGGAGGCTTTCAATTTGTAGATACACTTATGGCTGGCGAATTCTATGATGGTTTCCTTGCAAAGCCTCCATGTGTAGTACATGGTAAAGCTTATGCATTGTCACGGAAGATCCCTCATATTCTTCAAGTGAAGCTGTTGAGTCGTTCTGATATTTGGGATGATCTATTTCATGATGACGGTCCTGATCTTGCTGACATTGCCTTGTACTTCTTTCCCTCCAGCGATATTGAAAGGTCTGTTATGATTTTGGATTTGATGGTTACATTTTCTGTTATTGTTTAGCCGTGTAAATCAAATGCTGATTCAAGTGTAGGTCGAGCAAGAACAATTCTTTCCTGTTTGAACTTTTGGAGAGAGACGACTTATTGATAACAAGTCTTATCGACGGTGCAGAGCTGGTGGTATTTACATCTAGACAGCTGGGCTCTAAATCTCAGTGTAAATGCTTTTACATTCATTATTCAGTCACTCTTTAGTGAAATATTCGTCTCACGTTGGTTTGAATGTAGAAACTATTGCATTCTTCCTATTTATATGAGCTAGTGATCTTCATTGTATGTTCCATAGAGACTTCTTCCTGGGACTAGGAGTGGAAAAATTAAATCTACGTTTTGCTTTAAAAACTATAATGGATGTCTGCTCTGTTGAATATTGATGAAGTACAAATTTACCTCCATTCAAGCATGTATCCTCGTACTGCTTGTAGAAGAGATGGACATAAACTTTAACCATGGTTGTTATGATCTTGAAATTAACTGAAGAGAAGGAATCAAACTTAGTGCTGATACCCGATACTGGCACTTTTGAATATTTGAGCTTGTAACCGGTTGACATTTAAAAGAAGAGAAGTGGCAGTTATACTTGTACAGTTCCCATGAATTTGATATTCTAAAGTTGGTTGCCTGACTTTTATTAACCTAGTATGAGGTTCCAACTCAAAACCAATTGACATTGAGTGGAGTAACTCATCTATCTATCTTATAAATGCTAGGAGGTCTCCTCATCTTTCCAATGTGGGATCCTCACTATGCCCCTCAAAATTGTCTCTTTGGATTCATCATTCATGGATCATATTACAGTTTCATTTTATTGAACCGAATAACATTTGGGTTTTAATGAGTTTTGATACTATATTAGATTAGCATGGGTTCCAACCCAAAACTAATTGACAATGTGTAGAATAACTCAGCTATCTTATAAATGTTGGGAACTCTTTTCACAGATCCTTTTAATTATTAACATTGGGTGAACTTGTGCTAGCTTTATAACACATGTGCAACTCTTTCTGTAGTTGTTGTTAATAGGTTAGATGCTGAATGCCTCCTTTTCGGTGTCTTCGGTGCTATAAAAGACAGCCAGTCTCCTGTTCATAATCTTGAAGAACGTACTGCAGCAGTTCCTATGTTAGAATATGGTTCGCCAGTAGAATGTGCATCCAGAGTTCCCCTTCTGGAATGCATGCCCAAGGATCACAATGAATGCATGTCTGTTGACAAGGAAATCGACATCACGAGTGGAAACACTAGTGGTCCAACTGCTTCCTCAAAAGATATGGACGCTACCATTCAACGACTACTATTAGAATTTGGATCACAAAACCCCAGTGAATCTGATGTCAGGGCATTAACTTCGAATGTTCAAATAAAAGATCAGGTAGAAGAATGAATATTTCTTAGTTTATCTATGATGATATGACTTATGAGAATCATTTAGTATCTAATTCATCTCTTTTTGTCATTGTGCTCCTAACTACAGGAACAACCTGCTCCAGTCTCAGCAATTAGCTCCCATTCTCTTTTCCTGTCAAAAGTAAAGACTGAACCAGTTATTGAAGGGGAAGGAAGCGACGACAAAAAATGCTTGAAAACGGAGCATTGCTCGATAATGGTACCTTCATTTAGCATTGACGGCTACATGACTGGTTTATCGAACGAAGATGCTCCCAAGAGAGTTGCAGACAAGTATCTCCAAATCTTTAATGCAGGGATTAAAAAAGAACGTCACTAGTTCTTTCTGATGTGAGTGAAGCAACTTGGTGGAGACTTGAGCTGTCTAGAAATGCAAAGGTTTGCTTTTAAAAAAATCGTAGATATCTACTCACTTCTTGACTTAGCATGTCAATATTATTAGTGAAAGGGTACAGCATAGGTTTTTTTCTTTTTGGTATAGAAAAGCAGTTTGAGGTTACACTGTTAGTTCTTCCATTGAAGATATTCAACATATTTGGTGTACTCATTTTTATTGTCCATAGAAAATGTTAGGTTCTGTGGCAAATCTGTGCAGCGAGAACAAGTTTGTAAAGGATTGGCTTGCATTGGCTCGGAATACAACATTGTGTAGCTCTTGTTTGACAGTTAATCTACGCTCCAAGGTTATTATAATCATCATTCTTGTACATTATTTAAATTAGAAGCATAACTAAGTTCAACTTACATACTTCGATTATTTTCATGGAACAAATTGTTTGACCTTCCAACATTTGGTTGTAAAGAAAATCGTGGCTATTGAACTATAACCTCTCATCGAAGATCCTTTTCACCACTAGGCTAACTCATTATGATTAGAGGCTTAACTAAGCTTTGTTGTCTAAGTTTTATATACTCAGTGTGAGTGTCTGGTATGTTTGTGGATATATATATATGTATATGTGTGTGTGTGTAAAGTTCAACATGGGGTGTTGTGAAGGTTTGTGAAATCATGGCCATGGGTATTTCAACTTGGACGAAATATTGGTGACTGTTGAAAAATGATAATAGATGTTTTATTACATAATTATGATGGAATTGGTACAATGTTAAAGTTGAATATGGAATTGAATGAAATTTGGTCATGAACTTTAGGACTGCAACGTCAAATAATGGATAAAGTTTATATTAAAGTCACCTTTTTTGTGAGAAGGAAATGTGAAGCATTCAAAAAGATTTATCAAAAATTGATTAATGCATTATATTTCTATCTTTATGACTATTTTCTTCCCTTTATAAATTTTGAAAGCATATTCATATGGTATCTTTTCATACTTATAAATTATTATTGTTTAAACGAATGATGATCACAAATATTAACATCTATTGAAAAAAGAAAATCTGACCATTTAATTTTAATAATACACTATTTTTTAAATTCAACAATATACGGAGGTATGAACGATGCTAGCGATAACTCAACCATTACACATACAAATGTGTACCTATGACTGATTATTAAGTGAAACATGATACCACTAGAATAACAATCATTTTTATCAATGAATTCAAATCTTCCATTTATAATTATTAGTATTAAAAATTTTATATAATAAAATATTTGAAAGTGAAAATTAATTATTCATCACAATTCCATGCTCAACTTATCAATACAAAACTTTTTCAAAAAAAAAAAAAAATTAATACAAAAACTAAAATTAAATGAATAAAACACCGGATACTCTATCAAACACTCATGTTATCATTAATATTTGAAGTTTATTATTATTATTATTTTAAGAATACATAATATTTGAAGTTGAGACCTGGATTCAGCCGGCTTTAGCCTAAAATGGTCATTAAAAGTGCTGAAGCTGCGAACAGAAGTGCGATTTACAAGACCCGGTTTAAAAATGTAAAAACAAAATGGGAAAAATGGAAAAATAGTCCAGGAGCACAATTCTGCAAAATTTCGGACGTTGTGCTTCAAATACGATAAGGTCAACACTGTAATTTCGTTCATCATTGTATCAAAATTCTAAAACATAAACGGAGGGTATTTTGGGGAAAAGTCGCGTAGAATTGGCACATTACCAAATATTTTGTAAATATAAGCTTTCCCCCAGCGAGATGCGAAAAATTCTCATAAACTGAGTGAGAAGCGTTCGAGCACGCAGCTATTGAAAACCGAAAAGAACCCTTTCGTCGGCCAAATTTTCTTGCTTCGATCTGCAATTTCCGGTTCCGATCTCGACCTAGGAAGCGATGGCCATGGCAGCTCTGAGACGTGAAGGGAGGCGGCTCACCACCGTGATCTCTCCTCAACCATTCAACGCTCTTCGGTCTTCCCTCGTTTACGAGTATTCATTTTTGCCCTTTTTCTATGTTTCCTTAATGCGTTTATCTGTGCGACTGATTTTTCAGCGATTTGGATGCTTTGTTAATGATGAAAATGTTGTACCTCTGTTTGATTGATGATAGTTTGAACTGATTGATGTTTTGTTTTGATAAATTAAGGGCTGCCTCGTTTGTCTGACCCTTTATGTTGAAATTGATCTTTATCTTCTGATTGACTTATTTTTCTGAAATGTACTGTTGATTTTTTCCTTGGAAAATTAAAATGAAATGCGTGAAACTGCTATGTGAATTTGCGTTTTTTTTTTTTTTTGGAAAAAATTATGGTATATTTTTAGTGTTTTTGAGAACCACAATCCATCTTATTTTATTTTTCATTATGAAAATTGGCTAACCCTCCCTCTGCACATAAATCATTAACACTGCATCTGAATGTTTGTTGTTCAGGGAACAAGCCCCTCTTGGTGTACGCTCTATTTCAACTCAAGTGGGTAGGTTCCATTTACTTTAACTGGTATTTCTTTTATAATATTTGGGTTATTATTTTTATTTGCTGATGATTTACTACATATATATTTTTTAAAATTTTGTGAATGCAGTTAGGAATCGAATGAAGAGTGTGAAAAATATCCAGAAGATTACTAAGGCAATGAAGATGGTTGCAGCTTCAAAGCTGAGAGCAGTTCAAGTGCGTGCTGAAAATTCTAGGGGCCTTTGGCAACCATTCACTGCACTTTTTGGGGACACTCCAAGTACGTTTATATGCTATTTTCTACTTTTCATTGATACATGAGCTGTTTTTGTGTTACTTTTTTTGGTTGGTACATATATTTAACACCTCCTCCTGATGTTTGATATATACTTTGTACTTGGCATGTGTATTGTCTAAGTTCACGTCATACTCATGGGTTATTTTCTGGTCAATGTATCACTTTTTTATATTTATTTATTTTTATTTTTTAACTGTTTTGCGAACACACCCAGATAAATATATACTATTTTTCATATTATCGTAGACTCATAAGTTTGTCTATGTCGTATTTGTTGGAAATGTAGGTGTTGATGCGAAAAAGAATGTCATTGTTACCGTTTCCTCTGACAAGGGTCTTTGTGGTGGAATTAATTCTACCTCAGTCAAGATAAGCAAGGCCCTGTACAAGCTAAATGCTGGTATTACTTGCAAAACATTTGTCTATTATATCCTTCAGTGTAATACTACAGTAAATGAGATACTAATTTTGTAATTACTCTGCCCATAGGTCCTGAAAAGGAAACAAAGTATGTTATATTGGGAGAGAAGGCAAAGGCTCAATTATTGCGTGACTCTAAGAAGAACATAGAAGTCATCTTCACTGAACTGCAGAAGAACCCTTTGAATTATACTCAAGTTCGTTAACCACATCATATAGCTCATCACAAAGAATGTCTTTCATTATTTGTTTACGATGCTTCTGTCTATTTGCCTTTGCTTCCATAGATTGGAGTAGAATAAATTACCAATTAAATGATGCCTATGTTATGAGTATGGTCCATTGTGGCAGGGATTGGGAATGATGTGTCCCCCATGCTTTTAGGGTGTGTTTGGGGAACGAGAATTAGGGGGAGAATAGGAAAGAGAATGACTATGGAGAGAATGATTCTTTGTGTTTGGTATGAAGAGAATGATTATTTGTGTTTAGGATGAAGAGAATAATCATGGGGAAAATAGAATAATGAGTATGATGAGAGTGAAAAATAGTGATGTAATGTATAAAAAGTTGTTGTAGAGAGAATGAAAAGTAGGTAGAACTTAGAAGGAGAATGAAAAGGTGAGTTTTTGAAAACGCGATTATGGAGGAAATGATCCCCAATGGCCCAAACACCATGGGGAATCATTCTCATTCTCCCTCTTATTCTTGGTGGCACAAACACACCCTTAGTGAAATTTCCTTTTTGGTTTCTGAGTCTCTGACAGTGCACTTCTTTTGGTTTACTAAAGTACACTTGTTGATTTGGCATAACTTCGTGTGACTGGCTGACTTGACTTTTTGATATGCCCATTTCTTACTGCCTTTTTTTCCCTTCCATTTTTAGGTCTCTGTTTTAGCTGATGATATTTTGAAGAACGTAGAATTTGATATTCTGAGGATCGTTTACAACAAGTTCCAATCAGTCGTCTCATTTTTGCCTACAATATCTACTGTACTGTCCCCTGAGGTATAAGATTACTGGATTCTTTTTCTTCTCCCCTTCGTTAATTGCTTGCTCTTGCTTTGTAAATATTGTGCGTTCTATATTTTAGATTGTTGAAAGAGAGGCAGAATCTGGTGGAAGGCTTGGTGATCTGGACTCATATGAGATCGAAGGTGGTGAAACTAAGTCTGAGGTTCTCCAAAATCTTACAGAGTTCCAATTTTCTTGTGTAAGTTTATCCTTACAGAATCATAAGCCTTACATTTTTGTAACAAGATATTGTTCACTGTTGAAATCGTCATGGTTATGTGCAAAATCATATGCATAGGTTAGAAACGTGAAGTTTATGATATCATAGGAAGTTTCATGCAGTTAAAATTCTGGGTTAATTAATGCATCAGAAACACTAAGCAAGGCTGATTTGGACTGAATCATGGAAATTAAATTTACTGTCGGTGACCCCATCACCATGGGTTACTATAATTTTTTTGAGGTTATTGGACGAGGTTGCTGCAAAATTGCATGTGAATCAATTTAAATAAAAAGAGAAGAATTAGGATATGCTGAATGCAATAATGTTGATTACCTTCTTTATTCTGTATTTTCAATATAAACTTATTGCCGGACCGGAACATCTCATTGCTGCCTTTTCATAGAAAATTTATGCAATTACTGAAAACTATGTTCATGTTTATCAGGTACTGTTCAATGCCGTATTGGAAAATGCTTGCAGTGAACAAGGTGCTAGGATGTCTGCCATGGACAGCTCAAGCAGAAATGCTGGAGATATGCTTGAACGCCTCACATTAACCTATAACAGGTAACTTAACCGACGATCTTTGTTTACAGTCTGCTTAGAAAATTTTCAGAATTCTAGCCTAAATTAGCGAAAGACATTATAAGGACATAAACATAAGTCAAAGAGGGCCTTGGGGATGATCATGGATTCATGGAATAATTTCTTGCGGATTTCTTTGACATCCAAATATTTTAGTGTCAAGTGATATTTCGTGAGGACATTTGAGTCGAGGTGCGCGTAAGCTGGCTCGAACACTCATGGATACAAAAATAACATAATAAATATTCCAAAAAAAGTAAATAAACTTAATAGAGACACACTTGAACCGATTTGGAAACTTACCCTTTTTCTCGTTTTCTCATTGTTACATTTTCTGTGAAACTGAGATTTGTTCATTAATTTGTGATAGAACCCGGCAAGCATCTATCACGACCGAGTTGACTGAAATTATATCTGGAGCTTCAGCATTGGAGGGCTAGTTGGCTAGTAGATCTTCTGCT
>JBBMKA010000005.1:11362285-11376634 GCA_037833695.1 Sechiopsis laciniata | reverse complement strand
AAAAAAAAAAGAAAAAAGAAAACACCCAATAAGTAACATAAATTATAATGGAAGCCAGCCAGCTGCAAGACAATTGAAAGATATATTTTGTCCAATTCTTTATTTCAGGAAAATCTCAATATTTCGACTGATATTTGGTTTTTATTTGAAACTTTTTTTTTTGTTTACAAAGTTTTAAATTCGAATGTTTATACGAAAAGAGTTAGTCATAAGTTCGTTTCATTATTTGGTAGTAATAAAGTTCAATAGGATCACAAGTTCGATTTTGAGAGCAATTACTTATATTTTGTAGGATTTGTAGTTTTCTTCTCCAAATTAAACTAAAAAATAATAAAAACTCATTGGCATTAATATTTGATTTTTCTTTGAAACCTTTTTCTTTAGAGAGATTTTTCTCATAAACTTTACTATAAAACATGCTTATTGTACCGATAATGACCATAGTTTGATTGACACAATCATATATTAATAACTATGACATATATGATTGCAATCCCTTAATTTCATATAGTACTAAAAAAATGTTTAGGTTAGTATCAAAATATAATCAAATTTATGTTTAATAAAAAGAAGATAGGTAAGAATTGTGAAATCACTATATATGTGTTTTTTATTTTTTCTTTCAATTTTTCACATTTTTTTATTATATATGTGTTCGAGCCAGCTTGCTTGCACCTCGACTAATGTTACCGGACATACCGTCTAACTCTATAGCATTTGGATGTCAAGAAAACGGGTAGAAAATTAATTTATAAGTAAGTGACCAACATGAATTGAACCAATAATTTATTAGCACCCCCAAAGTTCTCTTAACACTAGGTAACCTATAATAATTAATTTTCAATGAGTATCACATACAATTTTCAATAAATATGGTTTTCAACCGGTTGCATAGGTAGTTTAAATTAGTATACCATATAATTTTCAATTAAGAAGTTGCATGACCGAACTAGAATATGCAAGAAAAAAAGATCCCTAAAATTATTTTATTGATGAAACATTTCTAAAAAAAAATGTTAGGATTAAAATAGAAGTAAATTGTCATATTTTAACCTAAGAAATACTATTTTAATTTTAGTAGGGGTAGTACAAACAAAACATGAAAGAATTGCCAATATTCACAAAAGAAATTCTTCAATAGTTATGGTTGAATCAAAAAAAGTAATTCTTCAATATTCATATTAATTGGAAAGGATTTATCGTCAAACAAACTGACACGTGTCCCGTGCGTAGAGAATGGTCAACAAGTCAATGCGACGACACAGAGAGAGAAATTTAAAGTTAGAAAGCTCGCGAAATTTCCCTTAAATCAAATTATGATCATTTCACTTTAGTCGTTCTCAAATTCAGCCCAAGATTTTCTCTCCCATTTTCCTTCAAATTTCTCCATCAAAACTCGCTTCCTTACCACCCAAGAAACCGTGTTCGTTGTTTTAACAATCATGGAGTAGTTCTTCGTCGTTTGTGTTTTTTCCGTTATTTTTCTGATGCTCTGATCGGAGCTACCTTTAATGGAGTTCGAATTTCTCGGTGTTCTATTCGCTGTTTTCCATGGCTTCTTCTGAGTTTTCCGGCCATTTTTGCTTGACACCGGCGTGATTAACGGCCAATTACTTTAATCTTCCATCCTGCGGATTGTTGAAGTTTTTCCGGCCGAATCAAATCAGGTCATTCTTTTTAATTTCGAGTCAATTTTCTGTTCATTTGGTGAATTTTGTTTTTGGTTTCTTCTCTTTTGATTGTTTGTATTAGGGTTTTGTTTAGCTTAAACCAGTAATTTTAAGTGTCTGGTCGACTGGTCCTAAAGGAAGCCTGCTGTAAGATTGTTCGTTATGTTCTTTAGGTCTTCATTCTGAACTTCGATTCTTTGTATTTCTCTGGATGTTCTTGGTTAAGTTTAACTAGTCAAAATTCATGAATTTAGTTTTTTTTGTAGTTCCAATTTTGTTATACAGGGAGATTGTAGGTACAGGGAGGAGGTGGGGAATATGAGTGTTATAACTCCATAGACGGTAGATTAAAGAAAATTAGTTACAAACCTTAAAATTAAGGTCCCGTTTGATGATCTTTGATTTTTGGGTTTGAGAATCAAGTCTATAAATACTACTTCCTTTTACGATTTTCCATGTTTTTGTTATTGTTTTTACATATTACATGTTTTACAAAATCAACCCAAGTTTTCAAAACTAAGGCCCATGACCATTGGTTTTTGAAAATTAAACCTACAACAACTACTTCAACATATGCGTTATCTTATTTTGATATTTACATTACCTATGTCTTTAAAAACCAAACCAAATTTGAAAACTAAAAAAATAGCTCCCAAAAACTTGTTTTGATTATTGGAATTTGCTCAAGATTCAAATACTTCTTTAAGGAAAGTTGAAACATTTTGTAGAAAATTTGAGTACAAACAAGTTTAAATTTTAAAACTAATAACAAAAAATCAAATATTTATCGCTTTGTTTTTCAATTTGGTTAGGAGGAATTCAAGAGTTAGGAGCTAGGAGAGTGAACACGATTGTTGATTTCGGTTTTTCTTCTTTATTTATTTTTATTTTTTTGATATCCGTTATTGTTCGGGTTAGCTTGCGCGCACCTCGACTAATGTCATGGTATATACCGCCTGACCGTAGAACATTTGGATGTCAAGGAAACCCGTAGGAAATGAATTCCTAGGTAAGTGACCACCATGTATTGATCCCATTACCTTCAAGTTCTCCAAGACCCTCTTGACCACTAGGCCATTCCATGATGGTTCTGGTTTTTCTTGTTTGTCAGATGGGGGATTGCGAATCAATTATGCCAACCTCTGAAGGAGAGCAGCATATCATAGCTGCATTTCAGCATCTAGTTAAGTTCTTAAGGACAAGTCAAAACACGAATGATGAGTTGAAAAGGCTTCTGGCCGATCTTGATTCTCATTTGACTTCCATGACTCTATATACTCATTTAGAGGTTGGACAATTGAGTGAGTTAGAAAAGAGTTTCAAACCTGCCGAGGAGAAGATTAGGAGATGGGAATCTAACAAGTCCATGATATGGGATTCTGGTCCCAAGGAAGTTTGTGAATATATGAAGGCTGTTGATGAAGTTCATAAAGTTCAGGAAGGGCTAAGAAGTTTGTCCTCAAATGACAGTCAGAAGCAAAAGGATCTTCTATTCCTAGCCGACTCTGTCATGCAGATTGCAATGGTAAGGCTGGAGCAGGAGCTAGTCCACATTCTTGCTCAACACAAACTATATTTTGAGCCCAACTTTGTTCCGTTCCAGTCTGGCTATGATATCGTTTACAACGAGTCGTTTGCTTCAGCCAAGGATAATTTAGAGGAGGAAACTCCCCAAATAGAGAGTACGGCTGCTGTATATGTTGTAAACTTGGTCCATCCACATGTGATCCCTCATCTTAAATCCATTGCAAATGTAATGTTTACTTCAAATTATATTCATGAATTCTGCCAGGCTTTTGTGGAGATGCGAAAAGATGCATTGGATGAGTATTTGTTCATTCTCGACGTGGAAAAGTATAGCATCAGTGATTTGCTGAGCATGGAATGGAATGTCTTAAACGTGAAGATCAAGAAATGGGTTTGGCTTATCAAAATCGTTATTCGAGTCTACCTTGCTAGTGAGCAAAGACTTTGTAACAATATATTTGAAGGCATTGGATCTTATAGTGCAGTCTGCTTTACTGAGATTTCAGCAGCTTCTATGTTCTGCCTTTTGAATTTCGGTGAGGCCATCGCTATGGAACCCTGTCGACCAGAGAAGCTGTTTTGCTTGCTTGACATGTATGAGGCCCTGGAAAATCTTCTTGTCGATATAAATACATTATTTTTGGAAGAAACAGAGAAAGGTTCTTTTATCAAAGCCGAGTTCCATAATCTTATCAAGAAATTAGGTGATTCTGCAAAGGCTACTTTTGTGGATTTTGGAAATTTTGTTGCAAGTTCCAGATCAACAGGCCCTTTTCCTGGTGGCGGTGTTCATCATCTAACAAAGTATGTGATGAACTACATTTATACCCTTACTGTTTACAAAGAATCGCTTATTCTACTTCTTCAAGATGAAGCAGCTGATGGCTTAAGTCCAGCTTTGGAGCAGCAGAACGATGTCGATAATATGCATTGCCCAATGGCTGACCACCTTCAGTCAATCACTTCACATTTAATATCCAATCTGAATTGCAAATCCAAGTTGTACAAGGATGATGCTCTAGGACATATCTTTTTAATGAATAACATTCATTATATGGTTCAAAAGGTGAAAGGCTCTGAACTCCATCTCTTTCTTGGAAGTGGGTGGATTCGAGAACATATCAGAATGTTTCAGAAACACGCGCCTATCTATATAAGAGTCACATGGCTGTCAGCTCTTTCTCTTCTAAAGCTTGATGGTGATGGAACTAAAATTCCAAAGGCAGTTTTCAAAGAAAAGTACAGAGCCTTCAATGCAGCCTTTGAGGAAATATATAAGAACCAAACTGGATGGACTGTCCCAGATTCTGAACTACGTGATGACTTGCACATTCAAACCTCGAATTGTGTAATTCAAGCATACCGAGTTTTCTGCGGTTCGCAATTTAACCGTGAAAAGTACATGAAATATACTACGGATGATCTGGAAAAGCATATCCTGGATCTGTTCCAAGGCTTACCACGTTCATTGCAAAGTTCACGCAGGAGATGAAAGCAGCTGCTGCCTGCTGGTTATGGTTTTACCATTCATTTGTCCCTTTCCAAGTTTATGAAATCCTTTTCGTCATTGTCTTTTATGCATTTATTAATTATAGAAGACATTGTTTGATAGTCATACATGCTTAAGACTCTAGCATCTATACATACCAATAGAACCCATTCATTTGTACTGAATCTTAATTTAACTTTGTAATATTCTTATCAATGTGATCGTTTTAATATTGTATTTTTTTTTTTTTTATCTAGCGATCCATTTTTTAAATGTCTCTCATCGAGCTATCCATTTTTTAAATGTTTTTCATCTAGCTATCCATTTTCTTAATGAAAGGACACAAAGGGGTGGCGCAGTCAAGTGTTTCGATTTTGGGGTGTGCTCTCCTTAAGATCATAGGTTCAAAGTGGCTGTGGAGATTAATTGTTTAGGCGACCCCCAATTTCGTTTTCGGTCCTATGATATATCCTAGTATGACAATCTAGAAATAGACCAATAGTGTCTCTGAGTTTAGAGGAGTAAAGCTCCAAGTTTTCCAGATCATTAAAAATATATGTATGATATATCACCATTCTCTAGCTGATTGCTTTATTAGTAATGTCTGTGTATTACTTGACTTGCAGTAATCAACAAGGTGTTTCTTCCTATCATTTTAACATATTTATATGTATAGATCCAGTTGTCGGCAATTTGTCAAATATTTGATTCGTCAGATGATAGCTTTGAAATAATTATTGTATTTTTGCTTGACTTCAAAATTGATGTGGATATAAATTCCAAATTTCATCACTATGGTAGCATTGTTCAAATTTCAAAGCATTAACTGAGTTTGACGTTTGTAAGATGCTTACTTGATATTCCTCCATATTAAATGCCACTTACTCGAACCAAATACCTCATGATGTTAAAGGCTGGTATTGGATGTTAAAGGCAAGTTTTAGAATGATTTAGAAATAGTGTTTTACATGAAGATGATTTGTTTGAAGTGATTTTTTTAATGTTTGATTTTATATTTTATAGCTTCACCCCACAACATAATCAGGAGCACTTGCATCTATCCTAAGGTTCGGTCAAAAGATAATAAGAGAATTTGTAACCTTAAACTTTTAATGTAACATACTTTAGAGACTCTAAGTCTCTATAAACGAAGTCAATCTTTGGAAACACTTTTGATCGGTATTTATATACAAACAAAATTAATTTTAGTAGATTAAAGCTATGATTTTGAAAGCGACAAATGTGATTTTAACTCTCAAATATACCCTAGATAGATGATACAACATAGGAGGCTTGTAACATAAAATACTGCTCTAGTTTTTTTTTTTTTTTTTTTTTTTTTTTTTTTTTTTTAATACCCATGAGACTTAAGTATAGCAGCAAAGTTTTTCTAAGTCAAGGTTAACCTGCTTAAATTGACAAGGTTCAAAGATATCATCAAAGCTGCAGAAACAGATTGAAGGTCAAGTTCCAAGGTCTACTCTTGAAATTTTTTACAAGTCTTCCAGTCAGAAACAGAACAACAGATCAGTACTCATATGACTAATAAATAAACATTTAACTTCATATTGACCTTTTCATAAAATGTTTGATGCAATTTTCAACCTTCTATGATTCACATTGCCCTTCAAAGTTGGCACTGTTCTATAATCAGGTTTATTTTTTTTCCACAACCAATTATTATCTAACCCCTCTTTCATTTGATTTGTAGATGACCAACAAACAATTTTCAAATTTCCAGCCATTGAACTTCTCAAGATCCAATCCCCAAGCCAACAATCAACAATCAACAGTTCTTATGATATATTTTGTTAGAAAAGCATTGGCCTCAAATATAAGACATATCTAGAACATCAAAAGGTTCAAAGAACATTGTACAACAAAAACCTCAAGAAAGAGCCGCGTTAGGAAAGTAAAACATGATGCCAAGTTCTATCGACACCGGGAGGGCAGGCAAAGCTTTCTGATCGACAAGCTACAATTGCAAGATAACATGCATAAACCGTCATGTAATCGTACATCGTTGCCCTACCGACCAATACGTTATAGAAAATGATGTCCCCTAGCCCCAACTTGATGGCACCAGAGGACCCCAACACAATTCCCTCTAACATCAAATTCTCATTTGATGCAGAAGCTTCTCCTACATGTGGCTGAACATTCACTCCATCATCAATTAATGGAACAAGAAGCTCACTATTCCTTATGTCAACCTGGCCCTTTTCAGCTCTAACAACAGTTGATTCACTATTGACACCATGAGAATAAGTAGAATTCGAATCGGATGTTCGAATGTTTCGACCTCATCCACATTCGATTCAGAAACTAAATTCCCCTCAGAAACAGAATTGACAACCGTAGGACGATTGCTCGAAACTTCATTTCTTTCCCTCCAACTTCCCTATGATCCAAACCACTATTAAACACTGGCCGAGCCTCGAAAACCAAAGCTGGGATGTCTTCATCCCTAGATATAGCAAGTTCAACTGACAACCTTAAAGGTCCAACAGGCAGCAAAACTGCTGCAAGATCATACAGAGCCAATGCAACTAAAAGAGCCCAAGTAGTCCATTCAGGCAACAAACTAAACCAATAAGCAACCAACATCCCAATCAAAACCAAGCACCCTTGTGTCACAAGGATAGCCATTTTTGACATAAACACAGCCAAAACACCCACAGAAGCAAAATTGAAAAGAACAACAAAAAAAGTGAAACAATCAATAGCAACATTGAAATCTCCAATCAAGAACAAAGCAAACCCAAAACACAACAAAAGCAGAAAAACCCATATGATATTTCAAGAACTTGACACATCTAAGGTAGAAAAGCAACACCATGATGAATGTAGCCACAAACACTAATTCTAACAGTCTCTTCTCCAAGAGATTCAAGAATGCTTGTGGGCTTTTGATTTTTGGCCATATCGGTCTTTCAAATTATAGATCAAAATTCAACTCCCAAAACTTTGAAGGCAAAGATTGAATCCAGGGTCTGTTTGCGATTTTTGCAGGGATGATCCAAAATTTTGGGCCCATTGTCTTTGTGAAAATTGCAACTTTTTACCCCAAAGTTTTGTGTTTTGTATGATGGCCATCTTTTGTAAAAAATTGTCTCAAGACACTGATTTTTAGACCCTTTGTTTTTTTTAACACCACTTATTTAGGGTGTACATAAAATAATGACAACTTTCTCAAAAAATAAAAACTAAAACTAAAGCAAAAGCAAAATATTATATAGGTAAAAATATCATTTGGCTTTAGACTTTGAACTTTGTATATAATTTTGAACTATTCAACTAGAGTTGGATTAAGCTATGATTTTATATTTTTACTTAGATTGAATTAATTTTTAGGTGGGCAATTTTTGACTCATTCAACCAAATTCAGCCTAAATTAAAAATAATATTATATATGTAAAAATATTATTTTGGTCTTTAGATAAACAAAAAATGCTTTGGGAATATTTTGTAAGAGTTTTTTGCTGGATCATTTGAAAAAAAATGAATGACAGAATTTTCAAAAATTGAAGCTTGCCATATTTTAGATTCATTGAAAAATTGACATTAGTTGTGGTGTCTTGGTGTAAACTCTCTCCCATTTTTTATGATTATAGGTTTGATGTACTCATTAGTAGCTGGATTTCTTTTATGTAATTGGCTACCTGCCCCGTTCTAATTTCATATCTATAATGAAATTGTTTCTTAACCAAAAAGATTTTGAACTTTGTTCTATTTTGATTCATAAACTTTCTAAAGTCTAATTTTAGTCGAATTTTCAAGTTTGATCAATTTTGGTCTTTGAATTTTAAAGTTTGTTCCATTTTGATTTATGAACTTCTAAATATTTAATTTTAGCCCTTAAAAAAAAAAACCTAATTATTCCATACTACCTCACTTACATGGATGTGGCACAAAACTGTGACTCAATAGAAAGATGCCACGTGGATAGGAGATATGACTTGCCAATTGAAGATTAGAAGGCAAATCTCTAACATGTTGACATTTCCAAATGTAAAACCATCTGTTATACTATTTGAAGATCGGATAGCTGTGTCGAAGACTATAATGATTGAAGATTGTGTGTAGCTACCATGAATTGAACTCATCACTTTAAACACTTCAGAATTCTCTTTGACCACTTGAGCCACTCTATGATGATTTAGATTGTGTGGCACTGATCGAATATTATACTGATTGAAGATAGTCTGTATAAGTAATTAAAGACCGTTTAAAGCATTGATTTAAGACTATATATGCATAAATTGAAAAAAATTCTGTTACATTGATTGAAGCCATCCAATACATAGATTTTTTCATCTTTTTACAAAGTTCATCTTAATTTTCTGATATGACAAATTTCTTCTAAAAAGTTGATATAATTAAAATAGACAAAGAGCTAATATAATCGACATTTAAAAATCTAACCCAGTCTCAATTTTTCTATGGACTATTTTAATTATAGTATTTTTAAAAAAGTTTCATCCATAACTTAAAAAAAAAAAAAAAAAAAAAAACATATATTAATAATGTTTAAAACTATCTCGCACTAATTGAAAACTAAAGACTAGTTATGACACTGATAGAAAACTATAGTGATTAAAGACAATTAGTCCAATTTTCTGCTATGCATAGACTTTTTTTAAGAAGTTTAGATTCATATTTTATTATACATGAAAAATCTCCTAAAAAATTTTGTTGGTTCAATTTATTACTCATTCAATTACATTTTCTCTGTCCTATATTCATTAAAAAAAAAAAAAAACAGAATATTCGTAAAATTTTAAGAAATTCCAAATTGTAATTTTGCTTTTAAGTTTCAAGGAAAATGACAAATTTATGAAACAATCAATAGGTTGCATCAATAATAGCATCAATAATAACAATGATTTTATTAACTTAATGGTGTATTTGAAATCAACGATGAACTCTAATATATGGAGAATCTCTCATTGTTCTTGTGGCCATTCTCACATGCTAAATAATAATTAAACGAGAGTCTATTAAAGAGTTAGTATAACATATCGACATTTCAAAATTTAGTCCAAGTCTCCATATTTTCTATGAACTGTTTTAATTATAGTACTTTTTAGAAATGGTTCATCCATGACGTTTTTTTTTTTTTTTTTTTTTTTCTCTCATTTCAAATCTGCCCATTACCATTTTTTGATTAAAAAGTATGTATTGCATTAATTGATGACTAAAGATTAGTTACGGCATTCATCAAAGCTATACACATGAAGATTGTCTCTCTAATTTTTTGTTATGGACGAATTTCTTTTAAAAAATTGTATTCATAAATATTTTATAATTGTTTTCTTATACATGAAAAATCATCTAAAAATGTTGATTCAATTTTAGTTATGATTTGAAAATAATTAGTTAATAATTAAAAAAAAATTAAAAAACTCATTTAATCACATTTTCTTTGTGTCCTATATATTCATTAAAAAAAAATTCAAAATATTGGAAAAATTTTGAGAATTTCCAAATTGTTATTTTCCTTTTGAAATTGGTCAAAGGTAAATAAAAAATATATGAAACAGTAAACGAGAATGCAGAGCAATAATGTTATTAACTAACTTGATTGCGTATTTGATAACAGTAACAAACTGGGAATCTTCTCATTGTTTACAATATTATTTTCTTTCATTTTGCCTAACAACCAAACCACGAAAGTTGAAATTTTGGAAGGAAAACAAAACATTTGGAAAATAAATCCGAAAGAAAAGGCGCAGAAAAGTGGGCAACCAGTAATTAATTAAGCAAATAAATGGGACTTATAATGAATAAGAAGTGCAGTAAACATGGATGTGTTTCATGGGATTAGCCACTTCCGTGCCACCAGCATGTTTCACAAACTCAGCCGGCGTAAGAAAGCTTCCATGGCACACACACACTATGCAAACTTGTCCCTTTTTGTACTTGTACAAAAGCCCTTCTACCTTCCTCCCATTCGGTCCGTCCCCGATCGTCGATACGCTCGGCATCGTTCTCATCACGTGGAGCCCTGCATCCCGTTCCATCAATCCCTTGGAAACCCTAGCTCTTTTGGCTGCATTTCTTGATGGCATTATTGTTTGTGAGGTTACTAGCAGCTGCTGCTGATCCCTCTCATTTAACTCTAATGATGAACCCTTTCTTGAATCGACACTTCCATGCCCTGTCAATAAAAAAAAGTCAAAACTTTTAAAACCCTCTTATTTTATTGTTTCAGAAGCTAATTTATCAGCAAGATAAGAAAACAAAGTAAAGGTAATGAGAGAGTACTAGATGAGAAAAATGAAGAGAGAAAAGAAGAGGGATAAAAAACCTTCAAGTGGATGAGTTTGAGAAAAGCTTGGTTGAATTGGAGGACATAAGTTAGGACTTAATTGATCCGACGACGTCTCTGCGGCCGGAAGAGAAGAAGATCTGGCCAACGAAAGAAACGAACACGGCTGTTTACCCATCTCGTCGAGTCCAATAACCGAAGACGATCGAGTTAACGAATTCTCCTTCGAAATTCCACCAAGAGAGAGTCTAAGAGTAAGGTCCGGCTGTTCCTTCAACATATCAGCTCATTCAACAAAAACAACACAACCTCTAAAAATCCAAACAATGGAATTCAACTCAAAACAAAGCGATTGAAATTTCAAATGAGATCAGCAAAATGGGAACGCAGCTTCCGCCTCCTAAATCCAATCCAATCCACTATCACTACTACAGCAACTAGCCGTAATCTTCGCCCTTCTCCAATTTCCCACTCTTTATTCTTCTTTTATGCCTATTTTATTTTGCTTCAAATCACTCAACTTTTCTATCCATCTTTTTTAACCCTTATTTGTTAGCCGTGATTGGATTTTGGGAGAAGAGACGAGAGCAAGTGGAATGATTTGAAAACATTACGTATTTGTTTGAAAATTGATGTTTTTTAAGGGAGATATTAGAATTTTTTTTGGGATTTTTTTTTTGGAAATTGGTGTTTGAGTGAAATTTTTTTATTTGTTTTTATTGTAATAAAGTTGGATTTGATGTTTTATAAAATTAAATATGTTTGATGAGATCTGAGAAGGAGTTGTAGAAGAATTGAGAGATTGTTATGTACAAAAAAACAAACATGAAGTTTGATAATTTCCTTTCCCCACCTCTCCCAACTTCTAAATTCAATCACCCCTTATAGGTGCCTGTACTTTTTGTTATAATTTTTGGATTATATTAGTTTTTTTTTTTTTTTAATTCAATAATAATTAAATTGAAGGATTGGAACCATACATTTTTAGTTATTAGGCCATGTTAACATAAGAGATGCAAATATGTCATGAAAATTCTAGTTCTTAAGAGTGAACTATAGCAATTCGAACTACTCAACTCAAATCGTAAGTGTTGGGTTGAGTTATAATTTCTTTGAATTAGATTGCGTTATGATTTTATAATTAATTTGTTTTTGGGCTAACCAAGATTTGCCTCATTCAATGCAACTCGACACAACCTAAATAAAATATGTTCTTAGTATATTAATAGAAAAACATACATTAATAAGATAAATAATCTAAATTTAAGTATGATATTTGTATATTTTTTTTAAAATATTTATGGACTATAAATTGAGTCTTGTAAATAAAAAATAAAATTAATGCATATGATTAGAGAAGGAGTTGACCAACCCAAAAAAAAAAAATAAATAATAATAATAATAATTCAACCCAACTCGAACCATATACATCCTTAAGTTTCTTTGGACTTTTTAGATCAATAAACTTGAGAGTGAAATGTTGAATCTTCAATTGTAAGTTAACAAGAACTTTCAACTAATATAATTAGATAATAATAAAAAATTCTAGATTTAAATACATTCCATTGTGGTTGAATTCAAACATAAACAACTTCAAATTAAAAAATTAAAAGTTGAGTTCTTCCTCCGAACTAAAAATTATTTAATTTATTTGAATGACAATGCAATTTTATGTTATTCTATAGATCGAAATAATTAAAATGATCTGTTCAAAAAAAAAAAAAATGACGATAATATAATAAATTAATTAAGAGTTTCAGATACAATCAAACTTGTAATTGAATAATCTACCGGAACAAATATCAAACAACTTATTCAACAACTTTAGTTATAAACATATGTTGAAGTTACGATATTCAGTCAAATTCCTAATTAGTTACGTAGGGGTTTTTCTCGGCCACAGTAATTCAAATTTTGAATCTAACTAATTATGTTTTTAGCTCATCATTTAAATATTTATTTTGTATAAAGCAATATCAAATTATAAGTTTTTATTTTGTATAAAGCAATTTCAAATTATAAGTTTGATATTTAGATATGGGAGAAAGTTATAATTTGGTAACGAATTGAGTAAATGAAATTTTAGTTATTTATCGGATAACTGTGACACTGTTATTACTAGTTTATTGAGTATAATAAATGAATTGAAAAGTAATAACTTTAACACAATTTTATCTTTTATTTATTTATTTATTTATTTTGAAAATAACTTAACACAATTTTTTCGAAATGAACAAATACTAAGGATTTAATTAGTCAATGATTATGGATAACAACCAATATTTTTAAAAATTTAACAAATTATATAAGATAAATGTTAACTTTATCGATAAAAAATTATAATTTAATTAACAAATTTAGTAAAGGTATGGCTGTTTTTAATTTTAAAACAAAATGGGGGCTGGAAAATTAAAGATAAAATAAACGAAAATTGTGAGCTTTTGGGAGAAAAGGGCCATTTAGGGACCTGTGCTCTGACACTCTGTACGCTTGTCTTTTAGACACGTGTCGATTTATTGCGATCTTGTAACAGCCCCTCGAGGCGCTCTTTTGTTCTTTTTTCACGTCGCGGCGCCCCTCCATCAAAAAATTATATTTTTAATAATAAACTATTTTCATGATTCCTTTATATATATATATAGATAGATAGATAGATAGGGACTATGTATATACGTAAATACTTTATTTATAAGTTTCGATTTGTTATTTTTTTTTAAAAATGAATGAACATGAAGTATTTATATAGATTAAAATATAATTTAATCTTTTTAATTTTAAATTTATACAATCTTACTTCTAATTTTAGTTTTTAGATTACAACGATTGGAGATGTGGGGATTCGAATTCATGATCTCTAAATCATTGAATATATATTAATATCGTTGTAACTACTATTTTTGTTGGTCTAATTTTAGTTATTAGATTACATTATACTTCAAAATCATTTGATAGTACAAAAATAGCTTATATCTTTTATAAAAATATTGAAAACTTCTCATCTTTTAAATGTTGGACATGTTGAATATCTCTAATATTATTTTATATATTTTTAATAAATGTAGAAATTCGATCTCTAAAAATGCTATTTTCTTTTAATTTTTTCTCTACAAAATTTAGAAATAGGTTCAAATTGAAAGATTTTTTGAATTAAAATTGTTATTATCAAACCTATTTCAAGCGTCCTTAAGGATTGATTTAAAAATTTCTAAAGAATATATGAATTACAATTGGACATTTAAAATATAAGGATCCAACAAAAATACATCAAAATATATAGTATTTTAACTTATAATTTATAAACCCACGAACTTTAAAATATATTAAGCTTTCAAAAACTTCATCTTAACATGTAGAAGATTATTGTTAGATATTTTATAAAATTTTAAGATCTT
>JBBMKA010000005.1:11308239-11348935 GCA_037833695.1 Sechiopsis laciniata | reverse complement strand
TTCCAAGACCTATCAAATCTTGGTTTATCTTGTATTCTTTTACCTTTTTATATAATCTAGATCCTGGATCATATCAAATGCGTGCAAGTTTTCTGACATATGCATGTTGTTCTTCTTCATCAAGTTTGGTGGGTTCTTATAATATTTTTGTTGCTATAGTTCTGTTAGCATTCGCAACTCAAGTGTTGTTCTAATAATTGTCAACTTTTATTGCAAATTCTGTAAATGACCCATAATAACTTTGGAAAATTTTTCCAGGTTCATTGTGCTCTGGGAAATATTCTCTCGAGCTTGTATTTGGCTCTCTTTCAATGTTAACCTGAGAATGGATTGTTCAGGTTTAGTTTGTATGCCTAGCCTATACAGTAATACAAGACATGGGATTTGGCATCAATAAAGTATATCTCCTCGAACTCCTATTCAATTTTTTTTGTTTCTTTTGTAATGTTATTTGCTTGTACTGCAACCATTTGCCACACTGTTGCATGAGAAATCCACCTGAATTTTAAGACAACTTGCTTGCATATCACTATTGTTACATCCTGAGCTTTTTGTTATTTGTCTTTGACTGCAACAATGCAAAGATGGGATCTTTGTCCCATGGGCATATGAATAAATATCTGAAAACTTTCTTGTCTTTAAATTTTCTTCTCACTACTCTGGTTTAACATTTAGACCATGACCATTTGCAATCTGGGGTCACTTGTACATTCCTGGGGCCTTTCTTGGTTTAACAGGAATGTGGTCTTTATAGATTTTTCCCATTTTTTGGGGCCTTTCATGTAATCAATTATAGAAGCTTGAAGTTTGACTCTTTTCTTTAATTTATTAATCCAATCTTTTCTTGTTAAAAAGATGTAGGACAACTAGGGTATGTATGATTTTACGAATGGCGTAGTTGATACGGAGGAAGGTAGCGAAAGCTGAGAGGGAAGGAGGGGAGGGGATAATGGTATAATTTAACCTTAGATTTCGTGTGAACAGTATTTTTTTTTTTCTCCCCTAAAATACAAATGAAATTCCTTCTTCAACACAAGCATAGGTATGTGGTAATCGCTTGAGGTCAAAGATTAAAATTTCCAGTACAAAATTAAAATGATCGAAATTCTTGCTTCATTGAAGATCTTTCTGCGTTGAGTTTTGTTTTTTTTTTTTTTTTGAAAATTAGGAAATCCAGCTTCGTTCTATTATAGCCAGAGTAATCATGTTCACGTTTGTCCTTAAGCCAGACACTGAGAGATATCGAAAGAATGAAGACATAGGAGGTGTCTATAATTTAACGCCAGAATTATTGTTATTAAATACGGACCTAGGTTTGGTTTTGCTTTTTATAAATTGCAATGTTTTTTTAAGTGAAATCTTAATATTCTGTATGAATTATAGTTCAAGTCATAATTGTTATATTTCTTGATTGATATAATTACTTGGAAGTTTGGAAAACCAGATGAATTCATTTAAGATTTTGAGATGATTGGTTCTTTTTAATAGTTTAACTACATGTGGAGTAAATTCTAACTTTTTACTTTTTGGTTGGAAATGTCTTAATCAATTAAAGATTATTAGTAAGTATGACAAGTAAAAAAATGTATTCCGTGTAAAAATGATGCAAGGATATTTTGTTACGGGGGATTTTTAAGTATATAGTTTTTTAAATTCTTCTAGGGGACGGTTTGTGATTTTTATCTAAAAAATTGTGGGGTGGAGAATCACACAATTGATCTTGAGATGATAATTGGTGTCTTTAATTTACTATTATTTATGAAAGATTGTGTGATGATGACTACACTTTATGCTCAAGTAAATGTTTCTTGATTGGATTATTGTTTCCCAAATTCAGTTCATCCTTGAATCAGAGACCTCACTTTTATATCCTCTGGTTACTTTTTTTTTAATTGAAAAAGAAAAAAGAAACATCACTTTTATGATTCTCTCCCTTCATTAGTCTAAATTTCATTAACCCTAATTAATAAAGCTTTTGGTTCTCTGGTTAATATATGATGAATAGTTCTCAATATTAAACATTCGTTTTCTATGTCAACTAATTTAATCGACACAAATGTATCTACAACTAAAGAGTTATGAATTTAAATCATTACTTTAATTTTTGAGTTTAAAAAAAAACAATTTTCTTTATTGCTAGAAAATATATAAGAAAGTTAATCCCATTGACATTTTATTGCTTATTCTTTGTACAAGTATGATTCAACCGATTAAGATATTGTGTTATGGACCAATGAATCTCCACCCACAAGTTAATGATATTATTAAAAAGAAACCTTTTCTTTTCTGGGTGTTATATTTAACTTTATTTTTTATTAGAGTAAAAAAAAAAAAAAAAGATTAGGTTCAAATCACAAGAAATCTATGTACATATAGTTTCAACATTCATAGAAAAATGGCCACATCTTTGCATTGACAATTCAGTTTATAAAATGCAAAACTAAAAGGCTTCTCCCTTTTCCATTAGCCATTGTAATGTCCCTTCACTTTTTGATGCTAAAATATGCTCTCTCTTCCTCTGTTATGTGGAATTGTTGAAGTCTTGAATCCCCATCTAAGTTAAAGATCATTGGATCTTTCTACCAGCTCTGCTTTGGAGAAATTACAAGAAAATTAAATACCATAATCTCAAAAGAAGCAAGAGAGAGTTCAAAGTTCAAGCAAAACAAAATGAATGCCAAAAGAAACAGAGCAACTTCAAGGCCATGTCTAAGAGGCAACCCAATAACTTTTTAAGTCTCACCTTTATTTGGAGGCAAAGACCGGCACAACTACGTTTGCACAATAAAGGTAGATAGAACCATCGTGAGTTGGCATAGTGGTCAAAGAAAGAACTTAGAGATTTAAAAAATTATGAGTTCAATCTATGCTGATCACTTAAGAATTAATTTATTTCGAGTTTCTTTGACATCCCCCTATTGTAGGGACAAGCAGCTTGCCCTGTGTGAATAGTCAGGGTCTCATTGATAAGCAAACAGTGAATTAAGAGTAATTTAAATCAATAAAACTTCAATCAAGGACCGTTTTAAAAAATAAATTTGAAATATTATTAAGGGGATACTGCTAAATAAATTCTTTTGAAGTTACGAGGTTTAAATTATACATTTGTTGAATCATTCAGCAATCTAATGTCATTTATTAACCATCTTTCTATCATATGCAGAGGTTGGATTATGGAAAATAATATGAAATGTTTTTAACAGTTTTGTAGGAAGCAGAAGGGAGAACAGAAGAAAGAATCTCAGATGCATACATACATTGATTCATCAGAACAAGAATGTTCATGGATTTGAAAACCTATAATCCATCTTTACAACACTTAACCATTAGTCACAATGCTTCTCAGCATTATATATAATGTAGGGAAAAAAATGAAAGTTCCATCACTATGAAATGTAAAATCAGATAGATGTGGAGAAGGTTAAAGAAAAAAACTATCAAGTAAACAACTGTCTTCGTCTGCTTGACTTGGCGCGTAAATGAGCAGCCTCAACGTATACGATTTCGTCAACTAAGTCCTTGAAGATCAATCTTTCAACATCGAGGACGGCGTTGGAGATGTCACCAAAGAAATCAGTCCAACTCTCAGATCTTTGCATCACATCCTCCTTTAAGATGTTTTTCAAACTATCGTCCTGATCTTCGAAGTTGCAATCGGGTTTCTTGGCTTTGAACTCTTCGATTTCGGAACATAGCTCCTTCAGAAGCTTTTGGGCACTAATAGTTTTTGTAGCTAGTTTTTTGGATGTTGTCCAAGGCTCAGGTGATGTAGCAACAACAGATAACTTTCTGGCAAGAATCTCATTAACAATATCAAAAATGAGTTTTCGATGAGATTTCTCCTGCTTCAGTTTTGAATCTGCAACTTTCAGAGAGCTGCAGTCATCCTTTCTTAGCAAACTGCTCGTCTTGGTTTGCTCCAAAACGAAGAATAACTCGGGGTTGATTGGATGGCCAGAAGGGTGGAGTTGAAATGTGGCCAATCCCGAGCCGATGTCCCGGAGTAAGAGGCCAGAAGCTAACAATATTTCAGATATGTATCTGTTATCTGGATCAGTATTCTCACATAATGATGCAATGTAATCTGTTTTTGCTTCATCGTAATGAGAGTTCAGGCGCCTGAGCTTCTGAACCAAGTTGTTGATGTTCTGCAGTTTCTTGCGGTTGATTTCCGTGCTAAGACCAGGCTCCACACTATTATCTGTAGCACTCCGTTGATATTCACCACAATCTCCTGAGATTGAAGCTCTGCCTGAAATTTAAGTATCAGTCAGCATTAGAATGGACTAAATTGAAACTTTTTATCCTCTTTCAGAATGGACTTCAGAGTCATGGTGGTAGTATGACTAAATTGTGAAACATTCAATTTGATTGTGAAAGGATTTTTGTTCTGATGACAAAATTTATCACCTTTGAGGGCTTTTGATATCTGCTTAACAGGAGATGGGGATGGCTCATCGTCTCTATATATAGAGGAATCGAGAATGGAGACCGGACTAGGATGTTCAGGAGCAGGAGTAGCAAGTTCTGCCTGCAAGCCACCAATGAAACCTCAAATTTGAGTTCCAAAACAATTTACTGTAAAGATTAGTTGCTGTAAATGCAAAGGAAAAAAAAAAAAAAAAATGAAAAAGGCACTTACATTTTCCATTGAACAAGAGTCTGAGAACTTTGAAGTCTTCATTTGTATACAATGGCCACCTTTAATGTCTTCGCTGCTAGCGACTTCTATATCGGTCTTTGAGTCCAAGGATAAATTACTGTCGGACAGTTGAGATATGTCGTCTCCTTGGTTACTCAAAGTTCTTGACTCATTACTTATCTCACTCAATTGGTCATCCATTTGGGACACATGGGAAGGTTTCATTCTCGGCTTTCCAACATGAGAACCTGAATCAGTTCCCTGTCTGTTGGATTTACATCTGGTTTTGTTTGTGTCAGATGGAGGAGTTGGTGGTCGAGATCGTTTGTCTTGCTCAGCCTTCTTCTGTTGTAGTCTTGGGCTCAACGACCCTGAGATTTTTGTCGAACTTACAGAGTTCTCCTTTGGCAAATGTTGAGACTTCGAAGAAGAATGTGTTGGCTTTACATTTTTTGCATTCTCTTTCTTTTTTGTGGAACTTGCACCAGAGTCCCTGTGACTATTTTCAGGAGATGTATCTTTAGTTGATCGGCAACCCGCGGAGTTATTTTTACCAAGTGAGGCTTTCTGAAGCTTGGGGAGACCGGGAAGGCCGTCGATTTGAATAACTGATGATGCTGGAATTCCATACTTCTCTACAAATTTTGCTGGTTTCATGATCACAATTGGAGATCCCCCACTCCTGGAAGAATCAGACCTGGTAGTTGTTGCAGCCTTTTGGTTCCGTTGCCGCCTTTGTTCGCCGATGAACCTAGAATTAACACTACCACTCTCCCGTTTCGGTTCGTTGTCTCTTTGAGTTACATTGTTAGAAGGTTCCTCCTCCTTCCTAGTATCCCAGAGCCCCTTCGATTGCATAGCGTCAAGGATCTGTTTTGGAGCTCTAAGATCTTTCCCTGATAGTTTAAACTCCAAGTCTTCCAATCTTTTTTCAATTTTGCAATAAACAGATGGAAAGGGGTTAGACGATCCAGCGAATCCTTTTGTGTGCTTCAGAGCAGGTTTATGGAAGGCCCGACTTCCATCTTGCTGCCTCCATGGTGCCACTTCTACAGGAAACTTTGAATTTGGTATAGGTTTCATAACTAAATCAGGATTCTTCCATCGTGGAGAAGTTGGGCCTTTCAATGCGTTCCGAGGAGAGTCATAAGATCTAATAGGCCTCATTGAGTTTGAGCCATCCAATGAGCTAACAAAGGGGTCACCTTTAACCTGAACATCACTGGACAAGGGTGAACCTGGAAGTGCTTCTAATCCCATCAACTTTGCCACAACGCTCGGGGGATGTTTTCGAGATCCTGATGGTCGTGGTGGATCAATAGATTTATCACTTGAGCAATCACTATTCAGCAAGTTCTTTGAAAGTCTAGTTGAATTTGACATAGATTTGGAACCCTGAATCAAAATCTCCCTGCTGTCTAATGAGAGTCTTGGAAAGTCTTTAAATTTTGGAGCTGACCGAATGGTATCTCGCGATTCAAAGAACAATCGATCAACTTCTCTACCATCATAAGAAAACCGAGGACCATCTCTAGAGAATGATTGCAAAAATCCATCTTTTACATCGTGAGGCGGTCTTTCGTGCTCTCCAACTTCATTATAGTACCATGGTGCATCTCGAAGTTTAGCAAGAACCAGAAGAGACTCCTTCAGATCAATAGGCATCTTTTGATTCCAATTTGTATCAACTTTAGAAGTCCCATCTGTAGATTGGGATAGCTGTAAAGGCCTTGGAGAGTCTCTATGCTTCAAAAGACGACTCTGTGCTTCCTCATTCGTAGATGTTTTAACCGATAACATTCTGGCCTCCCTATACATAGAATCCTTCACAACATCTCGAAGATCAAGGGGTTGCCTCACCACACGAGGAGAGGTATTTGACTGGTTTGCTGCAGAATCCCTAGCGGGTGTTCTTGATGAAAGTATCTGATCAAAGGAGGAAGCTTGCGACTGAGCTGTTTTGTTGTACTCGCTAGAGGACAACGAAGATGAGCACGAGGAGAAAGAAGCTCTTGATAAATCTTTATTGAACCTTTGTTTCTCATTGAAACTCTCATTTAGAGACATGTCCTGCAAGAACACGATTCATAGATTACATTCTAGAATGAACTAAAAAATTATTGTACATTTTTTTTTATCGGCGAGTGTCCTGAACAGC
Source organism: Sechiopsis laciniata (assembly GCA_037833695.1). Lineage (NCBI taxonomy): Eukaryota > Viridiplantae > Streptophyta > Magnoliopsida > Cucurbitales > Cucurbitaceae > Sechiopsis > Sechiopsis laciniata. Next base: position 11,342,135 of record JBBMKA010000005.1, on the reverse strand, counting down.
TTACACACACCTCGACTGTCTGTTCTAATTTAAATACTTAATGTAACAATTTCATAAAACACTCGGCTTAGAAAATGGCAAAGAGTAATTAGGAGACTTACGGTTGCCTCTCTCTGAAAGACATTGTATTCTTTCCTTGGGTTGCCAACATTTGGATGAGAAGTACCTGTAGTAGACAAGATTGGAAATAAATTGTTAGACGATTATATAACCCCTTTGGAGTGGTTCAAACAGAAGTAATCTATCCGAAGTTCGATGATATAAGCTCAAGGGATCATCATTAGACACATAACTATGAAGAACATGATATGTTTTTCTATTGTTCTGAAACCAGACTACTTATGACTTGCAATCTTGTAAAGAAATTAGAGGCTTTCTACAATAGTTTGCTCCATAGAGCACCAATTACAGAGATATTCATAAAAAAGTGAAGTTAACATAATAGTCAACAGAAGAAAGAGCAAAAGAATCACAAACTTCAATTCATTTTCTCCATCCCCATAACAAAAAGGAAAAGAAAAAGAACACTCAAGATATGTAGAGAAAGAAGTAGCATCTTCAATTCTTAGAAGCATTGACACAAGATACAACAAAGTGATCAAAACATAAAACTATAGCAATCTATCAGCTTAAGCTTTTAGCTGATGGGTGGTTTAACATTATTCAAAATGGTGTCGGAGCAAGAGTGTTAAGTTCAAACCACATTCAAGTCATTCATCCTCAAATAATATTGTTTCCACTTGTTGGGTATTTTCAATTTTTCAAGCCAAGTGAAGGACTCTATTGGTTGATATAATTAAATTTGCTCCAACATATAAGCTTAAGCTTTTGAGTTAGATTGTGATTTAGCTTTATTTAACAAAAACAACTTAAGCTGCTTGAAGTTTTTGTGGCAAATAGACAAGGAAGCAAAGCAAATTCAGATAGCAAAATACCAGGAGGAAGGCGTTTGTGCCTCAAATGTCTTCCACTGAGTATATGTTGGCGATCAAACAACTGCATAATCCCAGTCATGCATCCTATTTGCTTCTGCAGATCTGGATTTTCATCAGCTAAAGAATGCAGAAGCTTTGCAGCCATCTTCAGGCTCTTCTCTTTCACAACAGTTCAGTCATACAAAGAACCCCAAATCTAAAATCAAGACCCTTTTTATAAAAAAAAACACAAACAATCCACATTCAACTGAGTTCTATACAGTCCAAAACCCAACCAAAGAGATTCTCCCACTGATAAACAAATTGCTTCTTGGGTTTTATGTACAAGACAGTAATATCAAATTTACACCTTCATAAACAGTGCAATTTCCAGCTTCACCACCATTAAATCACAATGTACAAATCCCAAATCCCAAAATGCCCTTCTGGGTTCCTCACCAATTTCCCAAATCTTGACTGCTCTCAGAAAATAAGAAGAATCCACAAACAGAGAGAGGCAATGGGTCAATGGGGAGTGAAGAAGAAACAGAAACAGAGAGGTGAAAGAAAACCTTGTGCAGATTAATCAACAGATGTGAAAAACTAACTTACAAGAACAAATGTAAGCACTTGGTTGCAGCTAGAAAAATGGAAAATGGAGCTAAACAAGCAAACAAACAAACCCAATTGGGGCTAGCAAGGGGGATTTTTTTAGAGATGCAAAATGAGAGAGAAAATATTATTTTGCTTCCAATCTCACATAATACATGTGAGATGGGTATGTGAGTGGGCCAAGAGCTGTCTACATGTGCCATGTGAACGTGCCATGAGAGAGAAACAGAGCAATATAGCAAAAAAAAAAAAAAAAAAAAAAAGAAGGAAAGAAAGAAAACCATTGAATTTTGAATCCTTTTTTGCTTTCTCAAACTCTCACTTTCATGTTTCAGCCGCAGCTGATGATACTAATTGAAACAAGATTTTTCTTTTATTCTTATGAAATATATCGTTTGACTCATTTTTTATAGATTAAATTTATCGTCTTTTAATTTTTTAAGATCCTTTTTATTATTATGCTACGTCATGATAATTATAAATGAAAATTTGAATGATAAAACACTAATCACCATCTAAAAAATCAATAGTTTCGACTAACTAAAGTTCAATTTAAAATGTATATAATTAAAAGATTACAAATTTAAATTCTTTACTTAAATATTGTTGAATTAAAAAAAAAAAAATCATCATCGTTGTAATTATTGAACAACATGCCCAGAGAGTAAAGTCGAAAATGACTTTCTTGTCTCCGTCTTTGCCTCACTATCTATCCTAGGTACCTACAAATTATGTATTTAACTTTGTAGGATCCATTCCGGCAAGAATAATTACTCCCCATTTATGATTTTTTATTATTATTAAATAAAAAATATATATTCTTAGAAAATTTATAGCATTTCACTATCTAGTGACAGCTTTTTATTAGGGTCTATTTCAACTATAACCTTTTTTATTTTTTTTTATACAAATATGTCATTCCATTGGAGTTGGTACTTTAGGAGATGGAACAAGCTTTCGTCTCGGTTGATATCCTAATCGATAGAATAATTCCATCGACAAAGGCTTTATTTTGAGACATAAGATTTTTCAATGGATTTGGGGACGATTGTGACAGAAACCTTTTTTCGGTCGTAGTGAGCTACCGAGACGAGCTTTTCCCTATGGAACTTCCAACGAAAAAGAGCCTTTTTCACGACAGAATGCTCCTTCGCAGAAAGTCTCAAGTATTATAGTGTGTATTGAAAAAACTTTCATTTAAAGTTTATATTTAAAGTTTATATTGAGAAAACTCTAAATATATGAAATAGATTTTTGTAAAAAAAAAAAAATTATTCAACAACATACATGTGAGAGAGAAATTCAAATATATAATCTCATTAACAACCCATCAAGAAGAATTTATATTTTGATGAAGGTTGAAAATTTGTTTCTCATCATGCATTTAATAAACTTAAGAAAAAAGTTCGAGGACTTTTTTCTTAAGTTTATTAAATGCATGATGAGAAACAAATTTTCAATTTTTTGGATGACATTTTTAATATAGACATAGCAATTTAGCCTAAAATTTAGATTCAAGACAATTTGGAATGGACTTGACATACTGGTGGTGAGAAAATTGAAAAAAAGGAACGAAAGAAAAAAAAAAGTGATATAAAATGATGGGTTTGAAATTATTAATTATTTGTATAGTTATTCGACTAAAAGACTTGATTTTATTACAATTAAAAAAAATACATTTATAAATATTAGTCTGTTTATGATTACTTTATCAAACAATTTGTTTAATTTCATTATATAAATTAGTTTTTAAGTAAGTAATCTCGATAGAATAAATTCATAATCTTTTGAATCTTTAAAGATTTTCTTAACCACTATACTCATTGAGGATGTTAATTTTTGTAACCATCTTTCAAACAAGTTGCTTAATTTATATTTTAATTTTATAATGAAGGGATCATTTGGTAGGTAATGGAGAATCGAGAGTGGTTCAATGATTGTAAAAACCATTTATTTCAATTCAACCAATGTCTTAATACATCCGATTTAGATGATAATTAAAGCTTCGGTTCACAAAAAAAAAAAAAAAAGAAGAAAAAAATAAACTTAGCCTAGAAAAGGAGAGAGACATTTAATGTACAATAATTATATTATTACTTTTATGTAAGTTATGTCTTTATGTAGTCTACTATTAAAAAATAAAATGAACATTGTTAGGACATAATGACATGGGTGCCATAATCTCCTCACAACCTGAAAGAAGTCTATGGTCATTTTCAATTCATTCATTTCATATTGAAGAATTAAATTAAGCCATGTCATCTTCTTACACAATAAATAAAAAAAAAAAAGAAAAAAAAAGAATATATATATATATATATTTCCTAATCATTCCAAACGTTGGTTACTTCCAAGAGATAAATGGTCGAAAATTTATAATGATAATTTAGTTCTTAAATTTTAATTCATAATGATTTTTATTTACTTTCAATTTTTTAACAATTTAGAACTACGTAATCATTCTATCTTACGTATTTTAAAATTTGTTATAATTTGAATGTAAAAATTATTATTAAAGTTTAATGAAATTACTTACATAGGTTAAATCAATAAAATAATTATTAAAAATTCAATATGTTTAAGTTACATATAAAATCTAAATAGTTAAATAATAAAAATGGACTCTTTTTAATGTTTTTTTTTTCCTTACAAATAAGGATTAAGTTAAGAAATTTGAAAGTATAAAGCCAAATTATTACAACTAAAACTTTAGGGACTGCAATATTATAAATTTGATAGTTATCGTGACCAATTTGTTATATATTTAAGATTATTAATTCAATTAAAATTTAGGGACACAAAATGTTTTAAAATCAAATTTAAAAGGAGGAGAAGAAAGAAAATTACTTTCCAAGAGCTTTTCCCGTAAGCACACAAATTTTTCCTCTAATTTGCATTAACCATATTCACATCTAATTATTATTTATTGATATAATATAGTTTTGTTCTCCTTTGGAATATTGCTTATTGTATTTTAGTCACTTGCTTTACAAATTAAAACATATCACATTCTTAGATGTTAATATCCAATCAAATAAGAACAAATGAATTCATAGGGGTACCATGTAAAAGTTGACATGTACCCAAACATTTAGAAGTTATGTGTCATTAGGAACTAATTATTGTAACTTGATTGTGTCAACATAATGCCAATAGATTAGGGATTTGCATATAACTTTGGTTTGTTTGGTAACTAAAATTTTGCTAGAAATTACTATATGGATAATAAAAACACACAAAATGGACAAACCCCAATTTTCATTGATATTTCATATAGAAAAATGAAACCCCACATGGCATATCAAAAGAAATAAGTTGAAGAAAGGCTTTTGCATGGCATGTGGGATGCCTTAGAAAGATTAGGGCATCACCAAATTAACCAATCAATGTCATCCTAACCCATGTTCCATGGAACAATGCAATACTACTCATTGCATTATGGTCCTTTAATATTGATAATATTATGACTTTTTCAAAGCTCTTTCTCTCCCTCTCAATCCTCACCCAATAATATTTTATCATCTTTAAAATAATTTGGTTCATACCCCTCAAATGAGTGGAAGAATTATGTAGCCCAACAATGGTGGGGTTTTCAACCCTACAACTACTACATAACCAATAATTTCATGTAAATGATATGAGGGAGATAATTCATTTTTTTAGGGTATAAAAGAGAAAGAGAATTCTAGATGATGGGTATGTTTGCATTTTTTTTTAAAAATTATTACTATTATTGTTATTATTATTTTTTTTTGAGATAGGTATGTTGGCAATTGAGTGAACATGGAGCTCTCTCTCACCAAGCTAATTAATTAGGAAGGTTTTTGAGGTGCATGGTACTACTATTAAGTACCTTAATTTGAATCAAAATTCCCAATGAAAATATCACTTTTATATATTGTGAGATAGAGAAAACAAAGGATTTTTAATTATTTATGTATAGAATATATGTGTATTAAGGTCTTGCAATTTTATACACTATTGATTATTAATTAAAGGTTCTCACTTTAAAATGGTCATACAAAAATGATTAGTGCCAACAATATATATATATATATATATTTTTTTTTTTATTTTTTTTTTATTTTTTTATTTTTATATAGAAAAGATAATAACTTAGGCGTAGCTTATTAATTATTTAGTTTTTAATCGAATTTATTGATGTGTATTCTCAATTTAGAGATTTGAAAATTTGAATCTCACGATCCTTAAATATTAATGTTGAACTATATTTATATATTAACTTTTTTTAGTTTTTGTTTTCTTGATCTCTTCAGTTTTATTTATCTTTGTTAAGAAAATATTTAAATTATTAACCATAATTGAAAGAAAAATCATATTTTTTAAAACTTCTTTTTTAATTTATTATTATTTTTAATTTTATTTTATTTTTAAAAACTCTTTTTTTAATTTGTAAACAAAGTAAAAAGTAGATAGAAAATTTTATAGATAAAAGTAATATTTGTAGATTTATTATTGTTATTATTATTTTTTTAAGATTATCAAACAAAATGTTAACTATAAAAATTCTATGATTGTAAAAGGCATATCCTCAAAGGATAAGAAATGGGAAGCTTGACACCACTCCTTAATTTCTTGCATAGGGTTTATATATATTTTTGGGACAAAAAGTTTAAGAGCAAATAGTGTCCAAATTAAAAGGTGACCTCTCTCTCTTCTCTTTGACTATAAAGAAAAGTTCATATCCACTTTGCTGCATTAAGGTTCAACATTAATTTAGGTCACCCTATAAAGCCAAGAGGGATGGGAGTTGAGCCCTAGACCTAGAGCCTAGTCCTAATACCATGAAACTTTGTTGGGTTTTTTTTTCTTCCTTTTTTTAGTTGACTTTTATTTCTCTCCTTTATAAATTTCAACACTTTTTTAAAATCTCATTTTAACAGTTTATTTTATCTCCTTTCAAAAATCTCTAAAGAACTCAAATCTTTGATGTGTTATGAGTTAAGCTATATTCAAAATGGATAAGGGATTGATAGCAATAAATATTTTAGTGGGTATTATAATAATGAACATAATAATTGAAGGGTTGAATTTGAAAGAAAATAATTAGAGGGAAAAAAGATGGTAGGTAGGTTATTTAAAAATGTAAATTGTTTATAGTTATTAGTTCAAATAAAAAAGGAAATTGGGAAAACAAAGTGTTTAAGACTTAAGAGACAAGAGACAAGAAAACTTTGAAAGGTTTCTATAATATTGCTTGAAGGCTTGATACATTCCAGAGAGCTTAAATGCTCTATATATAGAAGCAACAGAGAGCAGCAAAGAAAAGCAACACAGTAATAAAGACAAGACTTTACAAACCTACCTACCAACTCTCATAATGAAGATTAAGGCAAAAATAATAAGCAACATAAAGCAGTCTTGAAAGTACATTAGAGCAAGCTTCAGCAAACTCCAAAGTCAACCATTCATCCTCTTTAGTAGGTGAAGACAATTATGTTTCTACAACCCCCCTCAAACGAGGCAGTGAAGAGCAACGGAGGCCGAGTTTGTTGCGCAAGGACAGAAACGGATGAGTGGACAGAGGCTTAGTGAGACTGTCAGCTACTTGATCAGAGGTACGAATATGACGAAGATCAATTCGTTGAGACAACACTTAGTCGCAGATAAAATGGGCATCTAATTCGATATGCTTCGTACGGGCGTGGAATACTGGATTCCTTGCAAAAGCCGTTGCTGAGATGTTGTCACACCATACAATAGGGCACGAACGGACAGGAACTCGAAGGTCTGTAAGCAGCGATCGTAGCCAAAGTAATTCACAAGCAGCATGAGAGAGTGCTCGATACTCGGACTCGGTACTGGATCTAGCAACAACAGCTTGCTTATTTGAGGTCCAGGAAATGAGAGAAGAACCAAAGGAAGAAACCGTAGGCGCCCGTAGATTTTCATTCATCTGGAGAGGATGCCCAATCGGCATCAGTAAATCCTGTGAGTGTGATAACATTTGCTGGAGATAAAACAAGACTGAGCTGGGCAGTGCCTTTGAGGTACCGAAAGACTCTCTTTAGGCACGCAGTGAGGAAGACGAGGAAGGTGACTGAATTGACTAAGTTTATTAATGGCGAAGGCAACGTCTGGTCAGGTGTGCTGGAGGTAATGTAGCGATCCTAAAATGCTTCTGTACTTCATTAGCTCATACATGTGTGAGATGATGAGGATCTTTATAGCCACTAGGTTGTGTAGTATAGACATATTCTTTGATTCTTCCATGTAGAAAGGCATTACTAACATCAAGTTGTTTAATGTGCCACTTCCAAGAGAGATCTAATGTTAAGATTACTCGGATGGTGATAGGTTTTACCATGGGGCTATAGGTTTCTCCATAATCAATGCCTGCTGCTTGTAGATATCCCTTAGCGACGAGTCTAGCTTTATAGAAAGTAATAGACCCAATAGAGCCCCGTTTGATTTTGTATACCCACATGGTGCCAATTAAGTGTCGAGACGGATGAGGAGGCACTAGAGACCATGTGTTGTTAGCTAGAAGAGTCTGATATTCTGAATCCATAGCTTGTTTGCTGCATTTTTGAACTTGGTTGGTTTCACAACTGTCCAGTCAGTAGATTGACCCCCCTGAACTAGGCCTTCAAACATTTATTTAGGCTTGTGAATCCCAGCTTTAACTCGAATGGTCATAAGATGAATATTTTGGATAGGAGAGGGAGAAGAAGATAAGGTAAATGGTATTGGTGAAACTGATATAGAAGGGCTGGGCAGATGCTGAGGTGAGGCAATAGGAAATGAAGAAGAACTTGTAAAAGGAGCAGAAGTTGGTGATTGGACAGAAAGGGTAGCAGAATGTGATTGTGGGATAGAATGTGGTAAAGGTAAAAAAAGTAGCATTCGTGGGAACCAGGTAGGGTCAGAATGGTCTGATGTATGAGGAAAAAGTTCTGAATAAGGAAACTTTTGTTCATTAAATTCAACATGTCTTGACACATAGATTCGACCACTAAAACTCAAGCACCCGTAGCCTTTGTAGTGGTCATTATATCCAAGAAAAACACATGTGGTGGTATGGAAGTTGAGCTTATGCTAAAGGTAGGTTCACAATTAAGGATAGCAAGCAGAACCAAAGGCTTTTAGGTGAGTGTAATCTAGTTCAATGTTCTTTAGCAGAAAAAATGGGCATTTGTTTTCAATTGTTGGAGATGGAATGCGATTAATGAGGTATGCAGCTGTATGGAAAGCTTCCCACCAATAGGATAGAGGAATTTTCGCTTGAGCCAATAATGCTAGGCCCGTTTCAACCATATGGCGATGCTTTCTTTCAACCCTTTCGTTTTGAGGTGAAGTGTAAAGACAAGAAACTTGGCTCATAATTCCTTGTTGTGCAACAAAGGTTAGAAGAGCACCTTATAGTTTTGATGGAAGTGTCATATTATTTTTCTATTAGGTTCTTGAATTGTTCAAATATGAGACAAGCTTCACTTTTAGCCTTAAGAGGATAGAGCCAGCTATATCTACTGTAGTCATCTAGGAATGCAATATAGTAGGAATATCCATTGAGAGAAGGAATAGGAATTGGTCCCTAAATGTCCATGTGAATAAGTTTCAAGCTTTGATTAGCACGAGAGTTAGATAGAGTAAAAGGGAGTTTGTGAACTTTTCCATACTTACATGTTTCACAAAACATAGTCTTTTCATTAACCTTAGAAGGGATATTACATGATTGAAGCACTTGTGATAATATTCTAGATGAAGGATGACCTAATCTTTTGTGCCATAGATCCTTAGTACAAGACAAAATAACAGAATTTCTTCCTAGCTTGGATTCGAGAGTGAACTCCTTGGATTTTTCCATCACAAAAGGCTTCTTGTCAGCATTCTTTCTTCCACAAAAGAGTGAGGTCTTCATAGTAGAATCCTTTAGTCAATACAATCCATCCTCAAGCGTTCCTAGAAGTTTGACCACCTAGAATTTCTTTTCCTTAAGAAGACAAAAGGTGTCAAAGAATTCAATAGTCACATCATTGTCTCTAGTTAATTTAGATATACTGATAAGGTTCTTTTTCATCAATGGAACATGTAAAACATCTCTTAAAGCAAGTTTCACTATTAGGGTGTTTAAGAATATGGTCCCGACACTAAGTATAGGTAGCCTCATGCCATTCCCAACCATGATATTTTGAGATTTAGAGAGTTTATCTTTCAGGCTGAGCTTCCCAAGTTCGGAAGCAACATGATCACTAGCACCGCTGTCTAGATACCAAGCCTGATCCTGGAGAGTTTCAGGAAACGCCATCAAAGCAGTTGAGGATCTAGTTGGTCCTTTTGAAGGTTGGTTTTGGTTCTGGTTGTTTAAGTTTGTGGTTAGGTTTACAGCTCCTTGGTTATCATAGCCATCATATCTTTGGTAGCAATTTGCAGCAATATGCCCAACTTTGCCACAGATTTGGCAAATAGGCCTAGAATCTTGAGAATATGGAAAGTATCATCAGCTTCTACCTCTTCCTCCACAGCTTTTGTGATGTTGGTTTCCTCGAGAGTTTGAGTTATTTTGTAGGGATTGGGTAGTTGTTCCTTGGTTGAGCATTTCCATTGGTGTTTTCGGTTGAGGTGAACAAGACAGTGGCATTGCTAACTAGATTGTTCCCCCTTCTAGCTTGCAGCTGTTCTAATCGTTGCTCAAAAGAAAGTAACTCAAAATGGATTTTGAACCAAGATAGATCTTGAGTCCTAAAAATAAACACTATGAAAGTGTATTCTTTATCAAGTCCTACAACAACATGAGAAACAAAGCTATGCATATCCATTGGATAGCAAGCTAGTTGTAGATTATCATGATAACTCTTCATTACTCATGCATTTTTAGGTTACCTTTCCTTGTCTGCTGCAACATCTTCTTACTGTGATCCTCTTGTGATCTGGAATGAATTCCATAGTATTCACCTATAGCTTTTCATAAGGGTTGAGCTGTGTCATGCCCTATCACCTGAGCTGCAACATCTAAAGTCATTGAACTGTATAGCCACCTACAAGCAACTGATTAGCCATGTTCCACGAGTCATACTCTGTATTTAACAAGATTTCACCGTTGGGCTTTTCTTCACTTGGTTCTATAGTGATGAAGTGTGTAGGGGCTGGAGTGTTGCCAACAGGTGACCATCCACCTTATAGCTCATAAGGATTGAAAGCACAATGCTTTGCCACAGAAGGAAGTTGTTCCTTTCCAGCTTAACAGAGGTAACTTGGTTGATTAGATTAACGAAGGATGTATTACTAGTTGAGAGGTGTTGGTTTATGGTAGAATTAACATGGGTAGTGACAGCAATAGATGGAGCAGCAGTGAGGGTGGCTTCAGGTGAAACAAAAGCAGCAGTAGAAGTTGTTCCCATTTTAGGATCAGAGGGGTTAGCCATTGATATGCTCTGATACCAACAAAGTGTTTAAGATTTAAGAGACAAGAAAACTTTGAAAGGTTTCTATAATATTGCTTGAAGGCTTGATACATTTAAGATAGCTTAAATGCTCTATTTATAGAAGCAACAGAGAGCAGCAAAGAAAAACAACACGGTAATAAAGACAAGACTTTACAAACCTACCTACCAACTCTCATAATGAAGATTAAGGCAAAAATAATAAACAACATAAAACAGTCTTAAAGGTACATTAGAGCAGGCTTCAGCAGACTCTAAAGTCAACCATTCATCCTCTTTAGTAGGTGAAGACAATTATGTTTCTACAGGAAAGGATGATGATGCAGCCATTTGAATGCAACAACATCTTTTTGTTGCACATGAATCATTGATGAAGCAAAAGTATAAACCATACTTTGTTACAATTGTTTGCTTGCAACAAATAATTACTCTTTGAAATAATTGAGAATTAATAAAAGAATAGATTGAGTTGTATTTTATTTTTAGTTCAATATTATTTAGGGATGCGTAATTCCAAAGTATGACCTTTATATCATAAAGTATTTATGCTAGTTGGATTATGCTCTTGTTGATTATTATTATTATTTTTTGCGTTTTTTTCAATCCGTCCAACCTTATACATTAGTGTGATCCAACCCAACCCAACCCTAGATTTCCAGGTTGGATTAGGTTCTTGGGTTATGTTATTATCCCCTTTTCTCTCTAAGATTCACTCATATGGCTCATAAATATGTTAAAAAATGCATGATACTAAACTTCAACCTATGCCTAATACTATATTTCAATCTATTACCTATCTTATTAGTACACATTATTTTTTCTAGAATATGTTAAGAACATACCTTATTAATTTATCTTACATACACACACCTAATATGTATAATATTCTTAGTTCGGGTTGGGTTGAGTTGAATGAACAAAAAATTAGACTACCCAAGAATCAACATAATCCAACAAAAATTATAAAATCATAACTTAACCCAATAAAAAAAGTTATGATCACCCAACCCAATCCTAAGGTTGGATTTGAGAATTGAAAAGAGAAGAGGAGAGGAAGTGGAAGAGAGAGAAAGTGAAGTGATTTAAAGATATAAAATATTTGTTTAAAGATTGGTGTTTTGGAGAGGAGATGCTGTAAAAGTATTTATTTTATATTATTATTTTTAATGTAATCATTGTATATTTGTATTAATTAATAAATTTAATATATTTTATTTTATATTATGTGGTTGAAAATTGGAAAAAAGTTTGATACGACACTTGATAAGATTAGATCAAATATATTTTATATTATATTATATGGTTGAAAATTAAAAAAAAGTTTGATGTAACATTTAATAAGGTTAAATAAAAGATTTGATGTGATGTTGGAGGAAAGGTTGATGAAAGGTTGATGTCCTAAAAACAAACATGGAGTTGGGATGAAATCTCAACTCCTTTCCATTTCTCTTCTCTACTCAATACCAAAATCCAATCTACGATTTGAGTTGGATAGTTCATGTAACTCGGGTTGTCGATTTTTTTGTACACCCCAACTAATTGCTACATGAGTTAGGTTCATTTTGACTACATTAAAAAGTGGGTGTGTCATTTTTTTCTTTCTAATTGTTATTTTTATTAAAGTGAATTTCAAAATGAAGTTTTGAAGGAAAATAAATTTGGATTTAGATTGGGAGAGCATTAAATATAGTAGCATATTTTTCAAGCTATTCATAAATGATGTTTGTGAAGTTAGTTTGAGAGACATCAGCTATTAAAGGAGCATACATTTGGAGAATTAAAAGAGTTTGGTGGATTGGCTTTATTACCCAATACTTTGTCCTTTTTTCTTTATTTAGAGGTATAGACATAACTCTATATGACTCCCAATTTAAGCTTTAACAAACTCTAAGTTCAATTAAAGCTATCAAATTATATGTGAAAATGAAATAGCCCTAAGCCTCTAACCTCTATGACTCTAGATGTAGATGTTTCTAGTTTTCTAGGAGGATTTATTTGGTTGTTTTGAGTTCTTTTCATACCCTCTAACGGATGATGGGATTTAGAGGTTGTGAGAGGAGATAGAGAGGAAGTTATTCAACCTCATATTTGTTTTTCGTATTTGACATCTCTTAACTCCTCCTCACATCCCATCAATTTTATTTAATCTTATAAAAATTCAAATCAAACTTTATTATAATAAAAAATTTATCTCTTAACCACCAATCCTTAAAAAAAAAAAAAAAAAAAAAAAAAAAAATTCAACATATCATTTCAAAACACAAATCTCCAAAACAATTTTCTAAGATCTCTTATCCAAAACACTAATTTCCAAACAAATATTTCATCTTTCCAAATCATTCAACTTCCTCTCCATTTCCTTTTTTCCTTTCACTTTCAGTTCATCTCCTCTCCTCTCATAATTCCAAAATCCAATAACCCCCTAAATCATAAATAATTGATTATTTGTGAATTTTATTTATAATAAATCACATGACATTTTATTGATATGTTTTATACTTGAATTTTAACTATTTTCTATTAAAAAAAAGATTAATTTAATTACAATATTTTAACCGAATAAATCTTACTTATAAAGATGTGAAAAATAATTAAAAAATATTAAATAATACATATAGATTAAGAAGAGTCAATTATTACCAATAAAAACGTAACTCATCCCACAAAAAATTATAACTCACAGACATAAAAAAATAACTCAACTACATAAAATATGTACTTTATAAGTCATGTGCTTAAATTTCCATCTTCAGAAACGAATAAATTATTCAATATTATATATCATTCCAATTAGGGGTGTACAAATAATCCGACAACTCGAGAAACCCGAACCAATCCAACCCAATTTGACGGGTTGGGTTAAATACATAAATGGGTTGGGTTGGATTCAGGGTTAGATCAAGGGTTGACTTAAAATTAACCAAACCCAACCAACCCGAATTTATTATTTAGTTTAAAAAATTTTTTTTTTTACCTATAACATAATTATTATGTTATTTAATTATTTATACTATATGTATATACATATTTATTTAATTTAATTATTATTGTTAAACTTTTATTTTTTAATATTTTTAAAATTTTAAACCTATTGATGAGATTTTGAAATTAGATAAACTTGAATTTCGCATTTACAATAAGAATTTACTTATGCTAATGTTCGTCCTAAGTTTCTAAAAATAAAAAATAGGGCGTTAAAGATTGTTTATTGAGTACATTGCTTATCATGGTGAGCTTCTTTAATTTTAGGTTAGTTGTAAATTTATGAACCCGATAACCCAACCCAACCCGAAAATAAACGGTTGGATTGCGTTGAGTTATGTTTTTAACTGAATTGGATTGGGTTGGAGAATTGACCAACCCAAATTTTTGGGTTGGGTTGAAAATCACTCCAATCCAACCCAACCCAATCTATGTTCACCCATAATTCCAATTATATAGGATATCTTCGAAGCGTCGAAACAATAAAATAATTGACTCTCATTGAAATAATAAATCATGATAAAGAGAACTCATGATTGTATATAAAAATCACCATAGTATGTAACATCTTTCCTTCATATTTTTTTAACCAAGGAAAATTATAAAACTGAGAAAGTGAAGTTAAAAGGCATAATCTCGATCTAAAGTCAAAGATTTTAACCTTCCATCCACGCAACTTACACGTATTGTTGAACAAAAAAATGTTAGAAATTTATCTTTCTATGCATCAAAAACCCTTCAACATTAGGAGGGGACTGAAGTGTGAAACCTCTTCTGTTCATCCATGCCTCACAAGTTTATCTTTTTATTTTTCAGAGCCATTTGAACGAATTTGTATTGTCCTGATCGTTTTGGCGCCCGACAAAATATATGATTCGTCGATAAAATTTCCATGACGGGTTCCTCTCTGTAATGGGACGTTGACCAAAACGATTCTGCTCAACATATTTTTGAACATTTTCTGCCATTGATAGACCTTCCAAATAAACCCGAAGATCGCCTCCCGGTCCTAATGTGCACCATTCATGGTAAGAAATGATCTTAACAAAAATGTTCAGAAGAAGAATTATGCAGTAGAAGTAAAAAGGATTAGAAATGGGGTATATTTTTTTTATCATTTGGGTTCCTATCAGAAGATGACATACTAGAAAATCAAATCAAGACAGAACTATGGAAAGAAGACAAACTTGGCAGTGGCACTATCAATCATGCTAAGAGCATGGTGATATTTTATAGCATGAAAGCAGTTAGTTACCTAATGACGTATCATCGGTATCTCTAAACCGATATGTTACAGGAAATATTGCAGTGTTTGCCTACACAATAACAAGCACCCAAAAACGAAGAATGCATGTTAGCATTAGATTGAAGTGCAGAGAAGGGAAAAATCCATAACTTCATTCAGAAAATGAAACAAGGAACAAAAATGAGAGGAGAGATGAGTCATCTAACCGGATTGCACAATGCCTTATGTGGAGAATCGTCCAGCAATAGTGTGTTTGATGCATTAAACTCTCGTGGCTTAAGGTATTTCCACAGTTTTCTAATTTCCTTTAAGACTAGAGGCTTGGCCTTATTCTCGACGGTAGAAAACGAGGTATTGGTACAATGGGATTGATCCTGTACAGAGCAGGGTTAGAAGAACAAAAAGAGAAGGCGGTACCAATGATTGAGCAGAAGACATTACTTTTGGATGATTGCACACTCATGTGTAATGATTTGACGTTTGAAAAATGGGTATGGGTTAGGGAACTGAATGATCAAACTTTTCCCAAAACCTGCACGACCCTCTTAATCAATATTTATGATGGATAATAAATTATATTTCATGCCAAATATAGATAAATAATATTTGTTATAGACTTATAGTAAACTCCTGGCCAATAAATTCAAATGTAGGGAAAATATCATGACACTGAAAAATTCTAAGAAATGGTCAGACTAAGATATACACGAATATGTAGCGTCTTGGTTATCAGATCATACTTAATGCAAGCTCTTGTAGGCTTCTCAAACTGAGATAAAACCAAATAGAAAACCTTGAGATGTCTTCAACGAGAGATTTATCTAAGAAAGTGTTCGAAGAAATAGATATAACCGTCCTTTTAGGAAAAAAAAAAAAACTCTCATGTGCCAGAGGTGTGAAGCACTTACTTGGGGCACACATAACAAAGGTTGCATTAGGAGGCGAGGCTCTGGCACCTTAACCCTCCATTTTTGAGTCCTTACCACAAGTGAAAATGAGAGATTTGAACCAAGGTGACCTCTGGTCGAAGGCATGTATCTTAACCAATTGAGCTATATGCTCAAATTGACCATGCCCATGCACACTTTTTAAATCCTTGAACATATTCGAGAGAATGGGAGATTTGAACCTCCCATTTGAGCCGTGCACACTTTTTTGAGTCTAACAAGTAGAAATGGAAGATTTGAATCTTTGACCTCTTGATTGAGAACATACATAGTCTTAACCAGTAAACTATCTCAAGTTGACTGTTCTCTATGCACACTTTTAAATCCATGAACATACTCATGGGAATCGTTCTATCATAGGGTAAGTAAGAACTGATAAGATAGAAACAGGTCAGGGATTTTTTTGCAAAAGAAACGCCTCTTAACCTTTTAGAAGCACCACAGGTTTCACAACTTTCAGCATTAGCCCAGTGTCATACCTTCATATGAGATAATTGTGAATCAATGTACAGTAATAAGCCACATGGTAACAAATTTCAAACACCTAATTTTCATTTAATATTTCAAGAAATACAATGAAAACATAATATGATTGATTCAAAATCCACCTTCCTCCCAAGGAAATATATTAAGTATTGTTTAGATATGCGTCTGCTATATGATATATGATACTGAAGGGGGAATACAAAGGGAAAGGAGAAAAATAGCCTTACCCAGCAAAATAGTAACTTTTCTCTGAAATCTCTCATTAGAAAATCTATCACCATGTCCACATTTCTCCTGCAAAGTTGGTAATGCCACATTCAGGGAAAAAAGTAGCACAAAATGATTTGCAATTCACAATCAGACAATACAGAAAAGTAAAGCGTTTAGCATATATAGTTGTCAATCGAACATTACCGAGTTCTTGACGACCAAACACCCACCTCGAATCTTTCAAAACAAAATTTTAAAAAATCATCACAAAATGGCCTCTTGAATACTGGAAGAGAAGAACAACACAATTCACTATTGGTCTTTTTGGGAAAAAAGAAAAAATAAAGGAATGTAATTGTCGATTGTCACCTGCTTTTTGTCCTATTATAATGTCTGGTTTAAATCCACAAGGAACGTAACAAATAAAATCTGCAAGCAATCCATTTACATCGAGAACAAGAAGCTTTTTTCCTTTCCCTGAAGTATCCAATACCTGCGACGGAGCTTTCTCTTCGGTGTTAGCATCGACACCACTGCTTGTCTCGCCAGAAGCTGAGAAACATACAACTTCTTGCTTCACAGTTCGAGCATTTTCCAGTTCAGGAGGCATGCCAGAAGGAGTTGATATAACCCGTTCCTTGTTTGCTGTAGTTTCATCATCATGATCACCGTCTGAACAGAAAACAGAAGCTTCTTCCACGAAGCCATCCACAATCTTCTCAGAGGCACTATCACCACACACACCATTTATCTGATCTATATCCCTCTCATATTCCTGCTCATTCAATGGCAATTGATAAATAGGGTCAGAGAAATTTTCTCTAGAATGATCATCCTTCCTCACTTCTATCATCTCCTTGCTAAGTTCTTGGGCAACATTTCCATGGTCATCATGATCTCTCATATCACCTGTATCTTCAGAGATCCTAAGGTCTTCTTTATAAGCATTTGTGGAACTCGTCTCTTCCATTTCGACACTAAATTTAGCAATATTATGTTTGACATTGGCTGTATTCAAGATAAGATTACCAGAACCATTTATATTTTCATGATCTGTATCTATGTCCTTCAACAATTTTAGGTCATCTTCATGTTCCTTTTCATGAACATTTTCCTCTCGATTACATATCTCGGGATGAGTTTGTCCTGTTTCAGATTCAACCTTTGAGCATTTAATGAGCATGACATCAGGAATTGAATTGTTTTCCGAAAGGATACTATCCATTGTAGACACATCTTCTGAACCAGAACAAACATTGCCGATATAGGTTTCTTTAGAAGCATGATCGAAACATTGCCCATCTGCTGTATTCAGGATAAGATTACCAGAACCATTTATGTTTTCATGCACTGTATCCTTGTCCTTTAACAATTTTTGGTCACCATCATGTACCTTTTCGCGAACATTTGCCTCCGGATTACATATCTCAGGATGAGTTTGTCCTGTTTCAGATTCCAACTTAGAGCATTCAATGAACATGGCATCAGGAGCTGGATCGTTTTTCGACAGGATATTATCCATTGAAGATACATCTTCAGAACCAGAATGAACATTGGCCATATTGTTATCTTCAGAAACATTATAAGACTGTTCTAGCTTTCTCTTTTTCATTTTATGCAAGCCTTCACTCGTATCACATTCTAAAATATCCATGATCAATTTTTCCAGATATTTTGCAGAAATCCCAGACTACATACTTTGCAAAATGGTAAATTCTCTGAGAACTCTAAGTATTTCCTCGAAGGAATCTTCACCTACCTGATATTTAAATAAAAATTATCAAAATCAAACTATCTACATTCAAGGCCTAATCACAGATATTGATTATGGAGAAGACATATATAGCCTAACTTCTACAGACCTTTCTATCTTTCCTAACTTTAGTTCAGGCCAGCCTACCACAGGCTTGATAAAAGTAACAAGTTCAAAGCACAGCAGCTTACAGAAGATTTCATTTCTTTTGCAAGAGAACAACAACAGAGACAGTAATCCATGTAATCAGACGATTATCAAAACAAGAAAAGAACGGAGGTGCTGAATCTAAACTATTTCAGCAAAAGGGCAGACAAAGCTTAATCCTGCGATTACTCATGATCCCAATTGGGAATTTTCCTTCCTAAAACTTAAAACAAGACAAATCCTCACTGCAAACAACCAATGAGCGAAGAAGCGAGAAACACAAAAACGAGCATAGTAAAAAAGATTGAGAACAAATTCAAGTCAAACCCAACAACAGTTACAACAAAACAAGCAAAACCCAGATAAAGTTTCAACAGCAAAGGGAAAGATAAAAAACAAATGGGCAGCAATCAACACCAAGTGAAACCCATGTCCAAAACAAGAAAATCAATCAGAATTCCCATCAGAATCGGACCCAACAGTGAAAAATCAGCACAGAAATTGGGTAAAAACGAGAGAAAGAGACTTAACAGATCGAACATGGGAAGATCGCAGAAGCAGGAATTGGGAGGACAAAAACGAGAGAAAAGCGTGGCAATGAATGTTGGTCTGGTGGCAGCTCAAAATTCCTCTTATTTTGTTGGACGTAGCGCCGTCGTTGTTCTTGGGGACAGCCCATTTGAGAATCGGCGGTTCACTCACCATCAATCTTCTCATGTGTTTTTTTGTTTTTAATCAACCTAACGTAGAGGGTGACAATGACTCAAATGTTATGAATTTAATTTATGGTGATACTTCAAGATTAATTTGTTGTTATTTTTGTTTATATATAATATGATCAATCACTTTGTCTTTTTCATGATAATAGTCAGGATACATTTTGTCAGACACAAATATCTAGAAAAAACAAAATAAAATATGCAAATTATTATTATTATTATATAAAATTGCATTTTTTAAGAAAAAAGTGAATTATTTTCAAGGACTAGAACACACCGTCCATCAAATTATGGGAGTTGACCATGTCTCAAGTCATTACCTTAACTATAAAGATGATGCCATAGACAATGTTAGTGATTGGAGTGAAGTAATAACAAGATAGCCGAACCGAAAGGTTCAGTTGCATTACTTCCTATCAGAGAGAGCTAATACTTATTGAGTATTTTGGTTTGACATTGCTTCACACATAAAAATGACATAATATAAACTATTATACTTACACAATTAAATTTAGATCACAATCTATTTTATTTTAAATCGAATAAAATAAAAAAATAAATAAATGTAATTCAAATTAGATTATATACATAAATTTGAAATCTAAGTCATACATTCACATGACTTTTTTTTTTTGAATCAATAATTAGATAGTGATAGTTTAACCCATAAAATTTACTATTTTTAAATTAACTGCCCAAATATTTAATTCAATTAAACTCATCTAAATTAGAAACTACAAAGAATGAAAGAGGAACAGGAAAAAAAACAACTGTAAAAAAAAAGATCCTGTAAAATATAAATATGAGTTTAGACGTCCATAACTAAACATTGCACTACTTTTGTAGTAGCTTTAATTAATATTTATTTGTATTAAAAATCAATATTTATGTACTTATTTTTTACTAGATACCTTCAAAATAGAAGTTAGATACCTTTAAAATATTATAAAAAGACATTTAAACTTGCAATGTGGCATTGCTAACTAGGTTTATGTACTACAATTTTCTTTTGTATTTATGAGATAAGACATAATATTACTTAATAAACAATATTTTTTATGAGTTTTTTTTTTTTTTTTTTTTTTAATTAGAAAAAAAAGGTTTACTTAAATTATAATCATAGGAGATATCAAATCCCATCACATCAAATTTATGACTCCCAAATATGTTTTTTCATGATTAAGAAGATAAGTGGTCTTATTAAAAAAAGAAAGAAAAAAAAGAAGAAAAATGTAAAATCCATCCATCTCCCTTCTCAGCTTATACCTGCCAACATTAAATTCCAGTCATGAATGAGCTTCTCATTGTTTCCAAACAGGTTCTAATGATGATGGAATAGAAATAAGGATTTGCAAATTGGCTCCAATGGGCTGGCCATCATCAGGTAGTTTGACATATTAAATATCATCAAGTTAAATCATCAATTTTTGCAAAAATTGAACTTGGCTCAATTAACATGAACTTTGAAGTTAGAGGTTCGATATCGACAAAAGAAAGCGTATAATGATAGATTATTGAAAGGTGAAAAAAAAAATGTTAAAAAAGACGATTCATTGGAGAAGAAAGGAAGAATTTCATTTAGAAAAAAATGGTAGAGACTATCTTATATGCCACACCTTACAATCTAGAAACTTATTCTATATATAAGCAAACTACAAACTAAACCTAGACTTAATGGGCTTTACAATTAGAGAAAGCATAAACAATATCTAACATTAGTATACTAAATACTAATGTTAACTAAACTATAGTCTAATACCTAACATCTCACCGAATGGGTCAGTGGTGCGATTGGTTATCTAGTTTGGTGTTAATCCATTTCCACTCCACGGTCACGGGTTCAATTCTTGGAATTGGTATTTGTAATTTCCCTTTTCCCAACTTGTGGAGAAAAAAAAAAAAAAAAAAAAAAAAAAAACTCTTACATCCACACAAGCAAACACGTCGTAGACATGGGAAGCTCGAAGAAAATGTCTTCGAAACATCAATTGACAAATGACAATAAGAAACGGTGGCTGGAATACTGAATACATATAAAATAAGAAAATGTGATAACATTAGATCATATCAAGAAGTTAGACTTCGATGATGACGTCTTCTTTGATAGGAGCAACAATGATTTAGATGTCTTCAACAGATCCAAATTATTAACTAAACTATAGTCTAATACTCTAACATAGAGTGAGAGAGGATCAGAATAGGAGTTGTCTTGAAGTCGAAGCTGGATTGTAAGTACAAAAGTTCATCCGACAATCAGAAGTGTCCCCGGCGAACTCGAGCCCAGGCTAAGGCTGCAACTGCAGCACCCCCCAGGTGGGCAGATCCTGAAATTTGGCTGTCGTTCTGCAGAGATCAAACAGGTTTCAAGAATTTGTCAATCAGTAGTAGAATGCCAGCCATATGCAACAGAGAAAAAAAAAACTGAAGATGAAGTTGTATAGAGAAGTTTAAACCCGTTAGCTAATTATTTGTTTTTTCAAAATTTTCCTTTGTTTTATCACAAATTCTTTATTGATTCCCAAATGAAAACAAGTTTTTATAAAACAAAGAAACTCATAAGTGAAAGTAGCGTTTATGAACTTAGTTTTCAAAAATAAAGAGCTATTAGATTACATATTGTTGATTATACCTTTAGTATCCTCAACATGTCTTTTCCAATGAGAAAAATGCCCTGCAACATACCACAATGGGACTATATCAGGATTTTTCATTATGAACTGTGAATCTATGTGCCAATTAGATTTGATCTTACAAGTAAGATGGCAGGAACGGGTATAAAGAATTCGAGATAGAGGGTCGACTTTGGGAAGAGGAATATATCAAGCAACATGATAGCATTTACGGCTCCGCTCGCCCCCTAATCGATCAAACAAAATGAATAGAGTTGATGATTCAAGTTCTACGAGTATCCTGATTCTTGCAAGTCAAAGATGATTGGTACAATGCAAGATGAAAGGAACAAAGCCTCAGATCAAACCACTAGGGAAAGCCATTCACACAGAGCATATGGTTCAAATTTTGACTTCTATACTTGAAAAAGTAACAAACTAAGTAGATATGGAATTTCAAAAGCATACCAATCCTTGTGCCCGTGCCGGGTCCTTGCCCCAAAATGACTGCCCCTGTTGAAAGCACAAAATGAGTAAACAAAAACTGTTAACAAATTCAGTTTATACTGTCCGACAAATAGCCCATGCATTGTGTTGAAAACCCTAAATTATCAATGATGAAATAAGAAAAGAATAGGTTTCTTCACATTGATATAACAAGAAAAGTTCTATGCCGAGATGTTTTATTCCATTGACAGCTGAACTTCTCTTCTACCATTATGAAAGAGTTTGACCCCCAAATACTCCTATATGTTCCAGTGAACTATCATTATTTGAATATTAATGATATATTGTCACTCAGTGAAGAACTATCGTTATTTCAGTGTTATTTCCGTCAATATTGTGCTAGGAGTTCTTGCTGTTTGTTACTAGTTCCGTTACGTATTTGGTTACCTAATCGAAAGCACAACCGAAAAGTTACCAAATCGAGCTTTGATTCCAGTTGAGCAAATCCAGCATAATTTACATCTAAATTAAAATTCTGACGCTGCCTTTATACAGATGACCCGAAAATTTTGCAACATGAGTGTCCCCAAAATTTGAATGAATGAATTGGGCAGTAGGCACATATATAATTATTTGACAGAATTTGCTACCTTAGAGGATGATGCTTGGAACAGATGATGCGCCAAGTAAAACGTTGACCCACCAATTGCCCCAGCCAGATACAATTTCAACAAAAACTGAGGACCAAATACTCTGCCGATCTGTTTAAGGAAAAATATATGAGCCCACACCACGCAACAATTCTATCAGGGCTTAGAAAGAGGTAGGTTTTAACACTAATAAGTCATTATTATGTTCTGGAAAGACCATGACAAAACCGAAAAGGTAACATGATAGTTCACAAGTAGACTACGCATACATCTTCTGGAAGAACTACTAGAAGTTTTTGAATTATTTTTGACAATTCAACCATACCGTATGCATATTTTGACTTTTTTTTCTTCTTTAAATTTGGCTTAAGCAATTGTCACGTATCCAAAAGACATCTAAACTCACCCTATAATAACTTGAATCAAAGTATATTACTCCAAATCCAGTATCAACTCTAAAATTAGCATACAAGGTACTAATCATCATAATATTAATCAATGTTTGTTGAAGCAAGTTTTCTCAAAATTATTTTTACACTCAAGGCTTAACTTTAAGACATATAGTCAAATTTGGATTTTAAATATATTATACTACCATAGCAGCCTCAAAATGAGATAATAACTAAGAGAAAGGTTGAATATAAATAACCACAAGTACAAGATTGTGTCCAAAGACAAAAACTACAAGATTAGAATATAAGCTAAAAAGAGGAAAGTAGTCAAGGTAATAACAAGAAATTTTACATAAGCCACCCACATATAAACAGAGGAGAGAATAAAATAAATAAAAATCAGGGTCCAATAGAAGTTCGAAGAAAGATAGCCATACATTCGTCCCAAAGAAATATAGTCCAATCATGTTGGATACTATATGGCCAATGTCTACGTGACTGAAGGCAGAGGTAATCATTGTATGTATGCGGCCGCTTCTAACATTTTCTACAGAGATCTGTGAATACAGAAGTGAAACATCAAAATATAAATTTACAGACAGAGAGAACAGTTGAATTGAAGTTCCAAGCTTTGAAACTTAAAACTTCCAATTGGGATGTAATATCTTAACTTTATCACAGATATTTCTCAAAACATGTTAATCAATTTGAAAAAAAAAAGAAAAAGAAAACTGCTAGTGATGTTAAGTTGATCACATCTTTTAGAGGCCATACATCTTGAGAAATGCTGAATGTCCATTGGGTGGTATCAACTCCAATGTTTCTCTTACAAGAAGTGTAGTTTACTAAGCAGCTGGTTTGTTTGGACATCCTAGATGCCAATGAAGGGGTGATTTGAATACTCATGAGATGAGATGGGTTTTAAATATATAATTGGCCAGGTAAAGCTAGGTTGGGAGACGATACTAGCTATTAAGTTAAAAGAAATTTGACATGTAAGCAAGCCTTCTTAAAAACCCATTACTTACTAGTTAATAAGGATTGTTACTAACTCACATAGAATACGGGGTGAGTTTTCAACTATCCAATTGTTAATCTAAATCTTCTCGATTCATATTGTAGAGGCATTAGTAGTCAGTAGAATGAACGGTTGATTTTCTTTATTTATTTTTATAATAAGCCAAGCTTTCAACATGGTTACCCTTGTTTCAAAAAAAAAAAAAAAGTTTTCATGGTAAAACATGAAAGAATACATAGTATACAAAACAAATATAGTTATCTAATACTTTCAACCATCTTCACAAGATTGTCATGTGTATATCATGCAAAACAAATACGATTGTTCTTGATTTCTAGTGGTTACCATATATCTAGATTTCTAGGCATTATTGATTCTCATAAATCCGGATTCCCAGAGTTCCCATGGAACATCAATAGTCTCTCAATCCAAGAGAAAGTGGATCCTAAGCATGGTGGTGGTTGAGAAGAAACAATGTCTAACTGTGCCTACAATTCTGAGGCATGTAATTGCAATCGAGTACTTACAGTAAAGTTTTTTGACATAAAGATAGGATCAGCAATCCGCCAGAGGAGGAAAACACCAACATTAGCTATAATCAAGCCCAACACCACATCATTTGCCGTTAGCCCTTGAAACCACCTTTGAAACCCGGTTCTGTGAATAGAAGCAATGAAATAAGGAATTTTCCAAATAATCAACACTGTTCATCTTATACCGAGCATCCTACCCTTTCTTAAAATGATTATAACTTGTTTTAATGAATTCAATACTAAACGATCCACCAAACCTATTCAAATATAGAAGGTTGTATCAAGTTATTAGAATATGTTAAATCATAACTAAAAGTAACCCATGATCATAACAATGCTAATCCTAAAACAATAAAGGCAGTTTCATAATAGCAGTAACTAGCCTAGAGTATCTATGATGTGGGAGACGCCTAAAAAGCAACGCTAGTCTCGAATGAAACAGAAAGGATTATGATGTTATCCCTCTAGTAACTCAACCACAGCATTCTGAACACCCATGATAAACTGCAAAGAACATGTCCTGGAATGGCCTTATCCCCCCAATGTTGTGTTTTGTGTTATAAAGACATGGAATCACAGTACCAATTGTTCTGCTCTTGCTCCACTGCCAATGGAATTTGGAACCAGCTTCTCACATCTTTTAACTGCCATATGGTGCCTCCTGGTAAGTGGTAACATAGAGGGTCTAATATATTAATCCTATTTTGGATGCCCATTCAAAGAAGATAAGAAGACCTTATGGTGTATCTTTCTCAATGCATTTTGGTGGTCTTTATGGAAGACTAGGAATGACTTTATTTTCACTGATAATCCTCCAAAAAAAGATGATTTGATGGAATCAAATACTTTCCATGCTATGACTTGGGCTCATTGTATTACTCCTTTTAAGGATTATAGTTTCACTACCTTATGCTCATTGGAAGAGCTTTTTGTTATTATTGATAGGTTCTCTTCTGTAACTTTTCATGTATCAATGAAAGTTTACCATTTCCTATAAAAAAAAAAATTGTTATCCCACCAATTCTAAAGATCAGTTCCAATTTTTTTCAAGAACTCTCAGTATCAAAGAAAAAATGTTCCACTTCAACTTTTCAGACATTTTCGATAAAACATATTGCATTTTTTGTTTTAAATTTTCGTGAGTGTCCAGGTTAGCTTATACACAATTCGACTATTCTTACGAAACTACCGTCTAACCCTACTACATTTGGTTGTCAAGAAAACTATTAATTCTTTGGTGTCCACCATGAATTAAACTCATTTCCTCTAAACGTTTTAGATTTCCGACACTTAATTTTACATTCCCATTTTACTACACAAAAAACCCAGATAATGTTTTATGAAACTGCACTAATAGGTACAGAGAAATTGAAGTGGTTGAACTTATTTGATGAAGTTAGAAGCTTCACATCTTTCCTCATGCCATTTCCTGTAGTAATCAGCGTACCAACTGTTCTTGAACTACTTAGATATCCCAATTGCTCATGCAGTCACTTGAGTAAATTGTAGTGCATAATTTTACGTAACGTGATGCAAGACCGCTAGCAAATTTCAACAGGAAAATACAACTGGGAAAATTAAAATTCACCATCGAAAATGAAATTATATATACACTATGCGATAATCAGTGCTGAATGAATTAACTCAATCAAACAAGGCCTTCACATTCTTCTAATAAAACAACCAAAATTCCAAACAAAACAAACACATTACCTGCCACGCCATTGATAATCGGAGCCTGGTTTCAACTGAAATTTCATTTTCGAAAATTGACCTCCCATAAAGAGAAACCTGCTCTCTACTAGACTCTTAATCGACCTCTTGAAAAGGGTATTTGAAGGATTCAACAAGAACCCATATCCGATCACCGGCCGTGAGAAAAACCCATGAATTTTCTCCGCGAAACTTCGATGTGAACTCCATGAACGCGACTGATGCTGAACTGGGCGAGTGAGGAATGAGCCTAATAGGTGGTTTTGATTATGGGTTCGCACTAATGTGGAATAAGAAGCGCAATCCTTACAAGTGCGTGAAGAAGCGTAGGAATTTGAAAGCCTTGATGCAAGTTGACGAGAGAAAAATTTATTCATGTTTTCTGTTGATGATCTTGATTATGGGTCTATGAGAGAGCTGTGGTTGGGAGTTACTATTTCATTTCTTCAATGGGTTGATGAAACAAGGGTTGATACTTGGAGTGGCTGTGGCTCCAATGGATCTATTATGAGATTTAAACCTTTTTTTTTTTTTTTTTTTTTTAATTCCACCATAGGGAAGAAAAGAAGGATTTGAACTTTTCACCGGAGTGGTTGCTCTTTTTGCCATTTAAACTCAAACATCCATTTCATAGGTCGATTTTTTTGGATTAACTTGCGTGCAGCATGAATATACCAAATGTAAAAAAATTATATATCATGAATTGAACTCATGCTTTCTTAATTTTTCAAGACTCTTTTGTTATTTGGTCATGATGATTTTTTATTTTTGTTTTTATTTAAGTTGAGTTATATTTTTGTTTTCAATAATAACTTTTTGAAGTTCTAATATATCTTTAAATTGTCCTAAGATTTGTAGTTTGAAATTATACTCTCCTCAAGATTCATTCTAAGTTTGAGACTAGACTATGATATTTAATTTGTACACCTTAAGTGTCTCTATTCTTTTCATTTTCAATCAATTTAACTTGATTAAATTTTAATGAATCTATCAAGAAAAATTAACTTTGGAAATATGAGAATATATAATTATACGATCGTCTGTTTCAAACAAAAAAAAAATTGTCAATCAATCGACTCCCATTTTCAGTTTGTCAGTAAAATTAATTAGTTAATCTCAATTACAAGTTTATTACTTAATCCGTAATATCTACACCATCACATAAAAAATAATCTAAGGTACCTCATTTAAATAGGAAACACATCATTTCTTACAGGCTACACAACATGTTCTCAATTTTCAACAGTGAACTTTTAACCAGAAGCAAGTTTGAATTTTTTTTATTGCTGTTCTTTCACTTTTTGTTTGTATATTCTCAGAAAAGCATACACTGTTTTCTGTCATCTGAACAGCATTTGGTGAGAATTACATAGTCTAGAGTCTTTCTTCACTGACTTTCTAACCTTGCTCAGTGATTGATCACTGTAGTAAACACTAAAAATGTAAAACACAAACATCTTTCTTAAAAAGAACTCAAAACTAAATATAACATTCCTGAGTATTGTGGTGGAAGAAAAGGCTATGAGATTTCTATCAGTCATTGATGCAAAGTAATTTCTGTCCCCTTATGTTGTTTTTGTATCTTGCAGTTGTCTCTTCACCAGTGCAGTGTACACACCATCCCTGCTAAGGAGCTCGTCGTGTGTTCCGCTTTCAACAATTTGACCATCAGAAACAACGGCCACGGTGTCTGCTGTCTTAACGGTGGATAGCCTGTGAGCAATGACGAGCACGGTCCTGCCTTTCATCAACGAATCCATTGCGTCCTAAAACGCGTCCATCGATGAGATTTCAGAATGTTAAATACGAAATAGGAAAGGAAGCAGTGTACTTCGAGTTAGTAAAACCAATTGAGAAGTATTCACAACAGACCTGTACTAGGTGTTCACTTTCAGCATCTAGAGCACTTGTGGCTTCATCTAAAAGGAGAATTCTTGGGTTCATAAGTAGAGCTCTTGCTATAGCAACTCTTTGTTTCTGTCCGCCCGACAGCCTTATGCCACGTTCGCCAACATGAGTTTTATACTTTTCAGGGAAGTTCGATATGAAGTCATGTGCATTGGCCATTTTCTGTGATTTTAGTAGTTCAAGTTAAATAACAGGTTTAACCCTTAAGGTTAATAATAGGAGACAAAATGACATAATATCTTACAGCTGCATTTTCTACATCAATGCTATCAACTTTGCCATCTACACCATAGGCTATGTTCTCCTCTATGGAGCAGTTGAAAAGTGTAGGCTCCTGGCTGACTATACTGATCTGCAATCGACAAGCAAACCGTTGAAAGTTCAAAACAAGATAAATCAGACTAGATTTGTAACACGACCTTGAACTTCAATCGAGTTCGAAAGGTAACTATTAGGTAGACTTCTTACCCTTTTGTGTAAATGTTCATGTGATATCTCAACCAGAGGAACCCCATTTATCAGAATCTGTCCTTTTGTAGGATCGTAAAATCTTTCGATCAGGTTTGCTATGGTGGTCTGTGGCAAACAAAGAAACATGCTCTATGTTAGCAGACTTTTAATGCATAATAAATCTCAGATTTCTTGTTATAATCAGTAAACAAGAAGACATTAAGCAAAAGAAAGTAAATTACTTTTCCACCGCCACTCGGACCAACAAGAGCTACTTTTGAGCCAGGCTGCAATTTTAATGTTATTCCCTGTACCCATGGAAAACTTGTTATAATGCAATAACAATGCATAACCGCCCATAACTAAATTTTAATATAGAAACTACCTTTAGCACAGTGTGATTAGGTCGGGACGGATAGGAAAACAAAACGTCATCCAACTCGACTTCTGCATCTTGGTCACTGCATTAAATAACTAAGCGTAATCATTCTGCTACTTCTGAAAATATAAACAAACAGTTCTCTTCCTTTCAAGCAATCACATTTGCTCTTATTTAATAGAACCTGTCATCTAAATAACACTATTAACAAGATAAAGAAAAATGAAAGAACCAATTCTGATAACTCCTTACTGTTTTCTTTTCTTCTCTACAACCAAATAGTAGTAACAATTGTCTCTAATGGTTCAAGCAGCCGAAAACCATCTCATACACTAACGTAGTGCCCAAAAAACAATGTCTAACACGACCCGCCAGTAAGGAACTATCTTGTCTCGCCTTGAGGCAGTCGGGGAATTTTAAGAGGTAATCTAGGAGGTGGTTTGCTTTGGTTCCCTCTCTCCATTCCTCCACTTCAGAGGAGCTATAGAGGTGGTTCTTAACCCATGACTTATTCACCAACAGCTTACAATCCAACAGTAAATTCATGCAAAGAGATGCTTTAAGCGCCATCTATCTAGCTCCTTTGAGGATTAACAGTAATTAATCACAAAGTCAGTAAGCATCACACTTACCACTTTGCTTTGACACTTTAAGAACATATACACAATCAATACCCAATAATTTATATCTAAATCTCTAATAATCTGATTTTGTTATCACCCACCGAACTTTCTTATAGAAATTCAATTGTAACTCAACCTAAATACAAACCAACCAACCCAATGCTCAACAAACAGCAAAGCCCAACATAAAAATGATTCGAACACTCCCCTTCAGAAATAAATGAGACATCTCATTTTCAATCTAGGATAAAATAAAATGAGCATACCCAATAGGGCACTTATTTCCTGAATTTGTCATTGTTGATACACGATCCAGGAGCTGAAAAACTCGTCTACTAGCTCCAGCAGCTTTCATGGCTACGGTGTACAATCCTGACAACCCAGATACAGAGTTTCCCACTACAAAGGGAAAGTCAAGTACAGTTAATTTTATTGTTCCCTATTGGAAAGTAAGGCTCCATAAAACAGAGAAATTTTACCTGTTAAACTATAAAGAATGAAAGATGTCAAATCTCCAGGAGTCATGAACCCTTTGATTGTCAAATTAGCTCCATATATCACAACGATAATAACAGATAAAGTTGATGCTGCATAGAGACCTCCAGAGAATAATCCAACCACTTTCTGTTAAATGATAAAAATGAGAGTGAGAGCCGTGAGCTTGCAGAAACATAGACACTGC
The DNA here is from genome assembly GCA_037833695.1 of Sechiopsis laciniata. NCBI lineage: Eukaryota > Viridiplantae > Streptophyta > Magnoliopsida > Cucurbitales > Cucurbitaceae > Sechiopsis > Sechiopsis laciniata. The sequence continues at coordinate 11,311,311 of JBBMKA010000005.1, read as the reverse complement.
ACAAGCTCAAAAAGTTTCACTTCAAAATAAACTCACAGCTTGTGTAAGTCCAAGTTGCAATGTCTCCTCGACTTTCTGAGAGTACCGTGATATTTCGTAAGATTCTTGAGCAAAAGATCTGACTGTGCGTATAGCACCAAAAGATTCCTAAAACAAATGCATAAAAATGACTTTTTTCTCTTGATTTCATCACGTAAGATAATATCCAACTTATTCTCACAATTAACATTTTATAACTAAATACCAAAAAATAAATTGAAATATTGCTGTGAATTTATACCTCTGCAATTGAAGCACAAACAGCAGCTGCTGCTTGAGTCTTGTGAGAAAGCTCACGAAGAAAGCGACCAAATTTACGAACAGCAACAGAAATCACAGGGACAACAACCAAAGCCAATACTAGAAATGATAGACCAGATAAACCAATGAGCATATTGACACCCGAAAAGTTGCATTGCATTTAACTGGTTCAATGTTCAAATTCTTACAGGTTAACTTCCAAGAAGTTGAAAACATGAAGCTCAATCCAATTAAAGCAGTTGATAGATTTCTTAAGGCCTCAGAGAGGTTGGAAGTTGCTGCATTCTTGATGATTTGTGTATCCTCAGATAGCCTACTAAGAAGTTCTCCTGTTCGAGTAACGTCAAAGAAGGCTATTTCCTACAAAATTCATCATCTGTTACGGAAATCTTTCTCATATGCAAAATATCATGAATACAAATTAGACTTTTAAGCTTTTTGTTGCCTTTTTTCATGGGGATACCTGACTAAGAAGATGACTAAACAAATTCTTCCTTAAGCGAGAAACAACCCTCTCACTAGCAGAAGAAAATAACCAAGCTCGAATAGCTGAGCACACCGCGCTGAAAATCACATATTTCACGAGTGAGTGCCGTAATATTTCTCAGATGACATTATAATGGATCTAATATCATTTGAAATGCCAAAAAATATGTTTAAATTAGAATTCTAAACGGTAGACCTCATAAAGCTGATCCTAATTCACAACCTAAACCCTAAACCTGAGCTATTAATCCACACTTCTAGCTGGTTTAGGATTTATGGCATTTTAACATTCGAGATGAATATGATGACTTCAGTACTTCACATATTATGCCTAAAAGTTTAAGATTAAATGAACGTACCCAACTAAAACGATCGATGTGATGTATAAAATGGTGTTCGTGACTTCCTTTAGAGCTATGCTTTTCTGTTCTGGTGTGTCGATATCTCCAGATACAATGTCAATAATCTTTCCCCCAAATTTCGGCTGTAGGATCAACATTTCAAGGAGTATTATAAAGTAGTAAAATCATTACTAAGTTCATGACTTCATGGCAACAATTTCAATTTCAAGAGATGATAAAAATACACAAAAAAATGCATACTATCAATATACTTGACGTGGAAGCAATCAGAAGAGCAATGGTAGCAATTATCAACCTCCCAACTTCGGGCTTTGCCTGAAAAATTAAGATGTTTAGAACTTCAAACCTTATGACAGAAAAATTACTGGGTTCTGCAAACAAAGCATCAACTCACTTACAAGTGAAAGTACTCTGCCAAATCCAACATTTGCAGCCTGAAATTGCAAACATGATCAACATCAGAAAAGAAACAAGAAACAACTAGTTAAAGGTGTGTTTGAATAGAGGGTTTGTTCAAGGTTTGGCCCTCCAGGTAGAATATCACTTCTACTCTAACCACTCATAACTCCTCTATCTAAACGAAACTTTTTTGTCACAACCACTTGTAACTCCTCTATCTTTATGAAAGTTTTCTGTCACAACTACTCATAACTCCTCTATCTAAATTTGTATTTTACCACAACTACTAATAACTTCTCTATCCAAATGAGGGTTTATCTTCACCAAACCCCTCATAATCACTCAAAACCCCTCATAGCCACTACCCCTCATTTCGAAACCCTCTATCCAAAGAGTGAATAATCCTTCAGCCAAATCATTGAACATCTAACCAACAAAAAAAAAAGAAGATTACCGGTACAGCATCCCCATGCTCCAAGTCCGTTAACTGACGATCTTCTGATGCGCCAAGGCTCTTTCGCCCTCCCTGTAAAAAACAAGTAAACCAACATAAAAATCAACGAACACCCATTTCACGTTATTGAGAATCCTGAGCACCCATAAGAGTTCATTCATCCATTTCAAACAAAGCACTGTAAAAACCCACAACAGAAACCAAAGGAAATCATTCTAGAAAGCATTTCATTCACATGGGACCAAATCATTAATCAAGAACACCATGGAAAGTGAAAAACAGCTTACCCCATGATCAAGCAACGGAACTCTCTGGTTTCCCACGCCACTCATCGTTGCAAAACTGTTGAATCAAGCAACCAAAAACTCGAGAACTGGCCAATGAGGGGTGCGACTTAAGTCGAGCTTTTGAAGAGTTTTATGCTCAAAAGACAAAAACCCAAATGGAGTAGTGACAAATTTTGAATTTTTATATAATTCTGTGCTGACAAAACTTGTGGAAAACTTTGCGAGGCAACAACCACTAAATTGGATTGTGGTGTGATATGCCAATTCCCTCCCTTCCTCTCCGTCAATATATCGTCGAAAAGAGACAACTCCAATTTCTTTTTCTTTCTTCCAATTTCATTTTTAAATGATAATAAATTTAGTTTTTCAAAATTAAATGGGAGAGAACACCCTCGAAAACTGACTTGGACTCGACCCACAACTTAGATTGTGACCGTTCAAAAAAGAAATTAAGAAAAAAGAACATTCTATCAAAGAAAAAAGTCTCTCGCACAACAATCTTACCATACAAGAACTAATATAACTTTAAGAAAATAGATCTAAAAGTTATATTCAACATTTTTAAAGTTGAATTTTAAAAGATCTTGTGAGATAATCCAACACACATAGACTCCATTGAAGAATACGACCCCACCAAGATAGCTGCAAAGAAACTTTCGCATGAAAAAAACCTGTAAAACCCTTGATAAGACTGACTTTTATCTACCAACTCATTTTCTGAGCACACCAACAGCACCCTACTTACACACTAACCCAAATAACTACCATAAAAAGATGAATAACA
>JBBMKA010000005.1:11243642-11295512 GCA_037833695.1 Sechiopsis laciniata | reverse complement strand
AACTAAATAATAAATTCGGGTTGGTCGGGTTGGGTTGGGTTAATTTTAGGTCAACCCTTAACCCAACCCAACCCATAAAAATTTCATGATTTTGAACCCAACCCAACCCAAAAATATATTTAACCCAACCCAACCCATCAAATTGGGTTGGGTTGGTTCGGGTTACTCGGGTTGTCGGGTTTTTGTTCACCCCTAGCTGCAAGAATCAAGATTTATGCCATGGACAGGATGCCACATCGAAAAAAGTGAGACCTCTTAGAGATATTGTTTATTCTCTCCATTATCAATTAATTTTGAGGTAAAATTTATATTATCTATAATTTTTTCATTTTTCATTTGTCTTTCTTATATAATCTCATGATTCCGTGCTTAGTGTTTGCTCTTAGAGACAAAATACAAAGGAGGTGTTTCGTTGAATTTATGAAAAATTTAAAATAAGTATTTACTAACTATTTATTTATAAAAAAAATTATATCCAAACGAATTATTGAAACTATTCAAAATAATTCATCATTTTTACTATTTAAAACAACTCCTCAAATCTAATCATTTATTTCTAACTATACGAAATAACTCCTTGTTTCTAACTATTCATTTATCATTCATTTCAAACCATTCAAAATAGTTCTTTTTATTCATTTATTTTTAATAATTCATTTTTAATTACTCAAAATAACTACTCATTTTATATCAACATTCAAACAAACTATTATCTTTAGCTCTTCTATAAAAAATCACATTCAAATAAATTGTTAACTACTACTCTCAATTTCTAATCATTCAAAATAATTCTTCGGGCTAACTTTTCACCTCCAAAACATATAGTTTTGACTTTTTATGATACTCATCGCTACTTTTAAGAAGAAGAAAAATTACAAGTTGAACTTGATAGACTCATGGATTCCAGACATCTTTCCAATTTGATTCTTATAATATTTTAAAGTTTTACTTTAAGTTTTATGGTTTGAACTTAGTATTAATAATTTATCTGTCCAAAAAAAAAATATTAGTACTTATACTTTAATGAAGCCCTAATTACAAGATAGCAAAAACACAGTTCAACCCACATGAAACATAAGAGAGTGTTTGTTTGACATATTTAAGAAGGATTTAGATGGATGATTTATTAATTCTTTCTCGAAAACTTATATTCAAATGAATTTTTACTAACTCCTCATCATTTTCATTTTTAAAAATAACTCTTAATTTTGAACCATTCATTTATAACTACTCAATCATTTCTAACAACTCATTTCAAATCAATCAAAATAATTCATTTTTAACTACTCAATTTTAATCATGATTTTTTTAACTACTCAAAATAATTACTCATTTTAAACCTACATTAAACCACGATTTTGACTCTAACTCCTCTATACAAAAACCACATCCAAAATAACTCTTAATTTTTAACTATTCATTTTTAATTATTCATTTATAACTACTCAATCATTTCTAACTACTCATTTCTAATCATTCATTTCAAATCAATTAAAATAACTCATTTTTAACCACTCAATTTTAATCATTCTTTTTTTAACTACTCAAAATAATTACTCATTTTAAATCTACATCCGAACAAGATTTTGACTCTAACTCTTCTATACAAAAATCACATCCAAAATAACTCTTAATTTTTAACAATTCATTTTTAATCATTCATTTATAACTACTCAATCATTTCTAACCACTCATTTTTAATCATTCATTTCAAATCAATCAAAATAACTCTTTTTTAACTACTCAAAATAATTACTCATTTTAAATTTACATCCAAACAAGGTTTTGACTCTAACTCCTCTATACAAAAACCACATTCAAACGAGTTTTTGACTACAACTCTCAATTTTTAACTACTCAAAATAACTCCTTAAATATGATAAACAAACAGCTCCTAGAAGTCTGATTAAGAAATCGTAAATTTAATTAAACCTCACATGTCATTTATGTTTGGATAATTATGTTAGTTTGCTATTCAAGGGTTAAGGGTAGAACAAAAAAAAAAAGAATGATTTTTGTTATTAAACTTTTAATAAGAAAGAACTTAGGAAGATTTTATGAGACTTAACAAACTGTAGAATCTAAAATTTCAACTTCTAGAACTATTAAGACCAAAATGAAATTAAATCCAAAATATAGGGTGAAAATCAAAACTTTCAGGTAGAGTTTGAAACAAGAGGAATAAAATGATTAAGAGGGTATGCAAATAGAAAGAACGATCACAAGAAAAATGATAATATATCTTTGAAGTGAAGAAAATAATGATTAAGAGGGTATGCAAATAGAAAGAACGATCACAAGAAGAATGATAATATGTCTTTGAAGTGAAGAAAATAATAATGAAAGAAACCATCACTTGTGTTTGAAAGGCAGGAAATAATCACTGTAACCATGTGTTCGGAGTGATAATAAGAAGATGAATAGTAATTGTGAGAAAATAAATTGTAGTTATTGAAAGGATGATTATCGGTAGCTCAAACGTGGATAAGAGAATCATTCTCCTTCTCCAATTTAATTCTCTTGCCCGGAACCCGCCTCTAAATTACACAAAATTACTCTCAAATTATCTCATGATTTTTCTCCATAAATTTGAACATCTATCTATTTCTTTATCTTTGTCCTCATTTCTTGCATCCAAATCAAACTGGTTTCTGTCCCTCTCTGTACTTTATCAGTCTTCCAATTCTCCACGTTTAACCATTATGGAGAAGTCGGCCATTTATTGCTTTTTCTCTCTTTTTCTGAGGGATTTCGCTTCACAACTTGGGCTTTGCTTTCTGTACCAAGCTCCCTTAAAACACACTCATGGTCTAAAAAAAAGTAATGATTCTTGATATGTTTGGAATATACAGTTTTTACAGAAATTAAATATTATAGTCATTAGATTCTTCTTTGTCCTAGAATTAGAAAGTTGAGTCTATAAAGACTTAAATAGTAAATTTTGAGCAGAAACAGCCAAATAAATGATGGTTTGGAGTGCATGAAATGAAACTTCCTTAAACAAGTCGTAGATGTCAACAGATATGGTCGAAGATCAGAACAAAACTCCAAGCAAAAAAGAGTTGCTTTCTTTCTGTATGGAAGAGAAAGGTAGGGTAATAGTTTTGTTATAGTTTTGATATTTTATATTTACGTGAGTTCGAGCCAGCTTATGCATATTTTGACTGCTCTCTCGGAAAAAATTGCCTGACACTACAACAATAAATTTTAGTTTTCCTATTGCCATCTATTTCAGGTGAAAAAGAGTACATTGAAAAATAAGTCTACTTCAAAGGAGAAAAAGGGAGAAGACATTCTCATAGATTCCAACATTATCAAAAGAGAAAAAGAATGAAACTTATTATCCAAAGTCAAATAGAGTTGTAACAAACTCAGAAATAGAAAAAAGTTATGACCTAAGAATTGCTGCCCCTTCGTTAACTCTCATATTGCCATAAGATCACCATAATTCCGCATGAGAAGGATTGATGATGCGAACATTCCAACTGTACCAAGTAGTTTCTGCAACAACAAAGAGAAAATTGAAATTCAATTCTACATAATACATCAATTTCGAGGTATATACTAAGGAAATGTTGTGTTTTGGTGCCTAAGATATAAGCAAGTGTTTTATAGAAAATAATTTACATAAGCATGACTTTCCTCTCCAAAATCTAAGTTAGTAAGTTAAAGAATATTTCACCGAAGTACCAAATAGTGAATTAAGGCAGTAAAACTGCTGTATTATAACCAATTAGATTCCCAAAGCAATTTTTTCAGTGCATTTAAATTTCAATTTACCTGCAGCGAAGCTATGATGCTTATTGTAAATGGAAAAGTCATCATGGGTAGTCAAAGTCAAAAACCAAAATGTCACGAGTTCAATTCACAGTAGCCATTTACCTAAGAATTAATTTTTTAGGAGTTTCTTTACATTCAAATGTTATAGGGTGAGGTGGTATGTAATGTGAACAAAGTCGAGATGCATGCAAGCTAGCCCAGAAATTCATGTATGTATATATATATATATATATATAAATCATATTCAGTTTTGTGTCTCACGTTCAATAAGATGGAATGAAGCATGTGTCACTGGCACAAGAGAGAGAATAGTTATCATGCATTGGCAACTCTCCCCCAAAACTAAGATAGACAGAACAAATATAGAAAGTGCAAATTATTCAATTTGGATCACAATGTTTTTTATAAACCGGGGAATTGGAGCTTTGCTCCACTATACCCAACCGTGGTTAGGCACTGGGAGACATTGAAGGAATGGAGACACAAGAAGTGTCTATAAATTAATGTCACAGGTGAATCTAGAACCAGAGACTTTGAGGGGAGCACACTTTCGAAGCCCAAGCCTTCAACTACTACGCCACCTCCTGGAGACATTTGAATCCCAACTTTTTAAAAAGCTAAAAGGTGGCCCCTAGGATTCTACTCTTGGAGAGGCCGTGCATAAGCCTGAAGGTGGTGATTTCAAGGTGGTAGAAATTTGTTTAGTAAGGTTTTAAATCATAGATAACGAAAGTACGAATAGACGTTTCAGAAACAAAGAAACCTTTATATTTATTTAAGAGTGGAGCAAATTAAGATCATTCGTCAAAATTCTAATCATTATGCAAGATGTAAACATTTTGAGCATTAGTATGTTTTTATGGAGTGTGTGAGATTCAAATAGCCCAAACAAGGGGGGGCAAGTCTTGAGGCTATAAATTGAGGCAAGCTCAAAAGCCTAAAAGCTTGTTAAGACATTGATTTAAATGAGATGGAATAGGAAAGTATACACAAGATCAACCCAACTTTATGATAGAATAAAATGCCCAATAATTTCTCTTATATAAGACCAACTCTCCCTTCAACTTCAAACCTCCTGGCTAAAATAAACTATAAAAGATCAAAGAGTGCCATAGGTAAAAACCCACTACCAGTTTGTAATTACCAAAACCGCAATTTCAAAAGTGAAAAAAAAACGAAGATCCCAATTTGAGACTACAAAAAATTGGGCATAAAACCAGAAATATAACAAATTGAGTTAAAGTGAAGAAACTGCCAAGTTCTCTAAACACATAACAACTTCATAATAGCCCATCCAACTTGAGTATAATATGATAAAATGTTCTAAAAATAAAACGGTTCTTGCCCAATTCTAGAAATCAAACTAAGAATCTATTGGTGACAGAAACAACAAGAAAGAAATAGATTTTGAATTGAAATCAAAATGATTGGAAGAGAGTACCTTGTTCAAGGCCCACTTTTCCTCGTCGTAAACCTGAGAATTGAAAAAGGATTTCACCGTCTCCACCGAATTCGCTGTACCAGAAAAGATAAAATTCTTCATCTTCTTCACTGAACTCAAAGCGTCAGCCATTTTCGTTCTTAATACGGGGGAAGGGGTTAGGGTTTTAGGTTTCTGGGGTTTGGTTGGTTGCGAGTAATGGGCTTGGGGACTGTACGGCAAGACTACGAATTTACCCTCATTTATAATTTATTTTTTGTGGAGGAAAATCCACTTTTATTTTTAAACTATTTATTTTAGATGATAAAACTTCTGATTTTATGTTTACGAGATCTCATGATATATTAATTTCAGGCTAAATTATACCAAAAAAAAAAAAAAAAAATTCCACAAATTCTATTCTTTGTTTAAAAAATTCAAATTTTTAATAAAAAAAATGATTAAACTACATTTAAATTTTATTTTAAACTTATTATTTTTTTTTGAGATTACAATAATTTGAATTTTATTTTAAACTTAATTAATATTTTTTCTAATATTTTATATCATATCAATTAAGTTGAAATCTTTTTTAAAATCGCAGTTTGATTAATGGTATACAAAATATCAAACAAAAATTAAGAATTCTGTTTACAAATTTCTTTCTTTTATATTCTTGATTTTTTTAAAAAAATCAAAATATTTTCGAGTTTTTTTTTAACTTTAGTATTTATAGTATATATAAATAAAGAGAAAATGATTAAAAATGCCCTCTTATCAAATAAATTTAGAGAGAATTTTTTTTTTTAAAAAACAAATATTGATATCTATATATGTAAATTGATTTAGATAACATTTTATTATTTTTTAACCCAAAAAAAATAAAAAGTTAATTTTTTTAAAAAAAAATCTAAATTAGATCAATATGTAGGATTGATATTTAATTAGAGTAAACTTTTCTTATTAAACTGAACCATTAGAAATGATACATTTACAAAAATGAAAAACTTTATACTTCACAACATTTATAAATTCACCAATAAAACGAGGACACGTGGATAATCCAATATCTCAAATTCTCAAAACTAATCCAAACACCTTCCTTCTCCATCATTCATTTCCCTGGTGCGGGCCTCTGCAATTCACTCATTTTGCCCTAATCGCCGCCATTGTTAACAGTCACACAAAGCTCTACCAAGGAACTCACAGAAATGGCGGTCACATCTTTCTGCACCAGCAGCAGCAGCAGAGCAGCTTCATTCATCTACTCCATGGCCGCCGAGAAACCCTCCGTTTCTGCCGCTAAAACCGTCGGATCCAAGAAGGTCAGTTTCTATTTCTTCCTCTGAATCTGAATCGCTAAATCCAATTCTGATGATGATACCGCAACATTCTGCAGATAAACACGACGGTGTTCCCTCTAGGCGAGAAAGGACCGAGGAGCGGCGTATCGCTCTCGGCCTCGCCGCCGATCAAGCTTCTGACGAGAGTGGAGCAGTTGAAGCTGCTGAGCAAGGCGGAGAAGGCCGGGCTGCTGTCGGCGGCGGAGAAGGCGGGGCTGTCCCTGTCTTCGATTGAGAAATTAGGGCTTCTGTCGAAGGCGGAGGAATTGGGGGTTTTATCGGCGGCGACGGATCCGGGAACTCCGGGGGCGCTGCTGAGCCTAGGGTTAGGGCTGTTGCTTTTAGGGCCTTCGTGTGTTTATTTGGTGCCGGAGGACAGTGTTTGGGAAATTGTGTTGCAGGCGGCGGTGGCTCTCGTCTCCGTCGTCGGCGGCTCTGCGGCTTTTGCTGCCTCCAATTTGGTTTCTAATTTGCAGAGATCGAGTTGAATTCCGGTCATGGAGTTTTCCGGCCATCTGTCAGTATCGTCTTTCGGTATCTCACTTCGTCGTTTTGTGTTCTGCAATTATTGAATTTTTATCGTTTTCTATCGGATTAAAATAGTGAATTTGTGAATGGAAATATTCTGATCTAAATTTTATACCAAAATCGATATGGTGATACAATTATAAAGTACACGTATATTCATTAGCTGCAGATCCAAATTTTGAACTTTAAAACATATTCGATAGGTACTTAAAATTTAAATAAAAAATTATCTAAAAAAAGTTTTCATATTTTAGAAAAATGTCCGGTAAACGAACTATACACTATTACCTTTTTTTTTTGGAAATAAAACCAATTGGTAGTGTAGCTATGCAGTCATCTACCACCCTAAAACTAACTAAATTTACCCTCAACAGGATGATAAGGTTACCCGAATAAATACATTGATATGATATTGTCCATTTAGATCTTATAATTTTTTTTTTTGTTTCTCCAAAAAAATATAATACCCATGAAATCATTGTCATTCCCTCGCCATAAACAATTTGCCTACTCCTAAAGCACAAAGCTTCCCATAGAGAGTTTCTCCCTAAAAATTAGAAAGAGGCTGTTATTAGATAATATGAAGTTTCATCTCAAAATTAATTGACAATGAGGAGAGTAACTCATATCTCTTTTATATTGATGTTGGATTTTCTACTTTTTCATTGTGGGACAATTGTGAAATTCTAACATGTCCCTTCAAGATGGCGTGTCTTTTGAGCTTACCAATCTTGAGGGGATCCTTAACAGGTGATTCATTTCAATTTTTGTTATTCTCACTTTGTTCCTTATGTACACAAATCTCATTTGACCAACGAATAAGTTATCATTTTTGCATATTCAAGATTTGAGTTGTCAACCATTACTCTTGACCAATTGAGGAATATGCAACATAAATTTTGGTTAAATTACTGAATGATGGAGAAATGAATATGCAAGCATAAGTTTTAGTGCTTGTTTGAGTAAATACATTTCATTTTTGTTTTACAAAATACCTTTGAGAGGAGAAAAAAAAACATAATTCAAGTGACATGAAATATGTACTTACATACCATAGAAGCTCAAAATTTTAAAATCATAGTATTGAACGATATGAATGTGGGTCTCAAAAAGAAAAGGAAAATGAATATGATCTAAATTACATCATTCAAGATTTAAGTGATGAAACTTTTAGACTTACGAGAATTTAGTCTATATGATTTTAAAAATATGATTTTAGATCAAGTTTAATAAATATTTTGTATTATTAAAAACCACTAATGAATTAAGTATTGTGACAATTAATTATTTGTGTCAATGAATTGATTTATCTTAATAATGCTACTAGATATGATTGGTCCCTATCCATCCCCATGCATCTCCATTACCACACAATTCACCATTGAAATAAGCTACCTCACTTTTAATATCTTCCAAAAAAATCACTACATTTGAAGTCTTTGTCCTAAATTTCTGTAGATTTTCTTTCCCTACATTTTCTTCCATGTGAATGCTGCGCCATATCTATTAAAGAACCATAATTAATAAAGCTTTTAATTCTATAGTTGACTTTTCTTTTTTTAATAATTCGACCATATTTTGAGTAAAAAATTGTAATCCATCATCTCTCTGATCATAAATCATATATGATGCCATTTTAAAAATATATATTAGGTTAGTTGAGCAATTCACTGCTAACAAAAACAACTGTTCAATGATATTAATGTATACCAAATGACTAAGATGTCTTAGGTTCGAATCCTCTCATCTCAATTGTTGTAATCTAAAAAAAGGAAAAAAAAATTGAGCAATTCACTAATTAACTTTAACTAATATTTTTACTGCAAGGAAAAAAAGATAGAATTATTTTCCATAAAAGTTAATCACGTAATCTAATGATTGAAAGGGTAGTTTCATACAACAGCTCAATCAATATATAAATATAAATATAAATGTGTCCATGATGAAGAGATGAATGAAATCTTTCATAATAATTATGGTTCTAGCACTCATAAAAGATTTGACTTTTTCCATTATTTTTTGACAATTGTCAACCCAATTATTTCTTTTTTAGGGCTGTATTTAACTTTCCATTTAATATAAAATGTTGGAGCAAGAAGAAATCCATCCATCCATCCATCCATCCATCCATCCATCCATTCATCCATCCAAACATCAACATATATTCACATATCATAGGCATATAAATAATTCATGGATCATTCTATAAAAAGCCTTACTTTGAGGAAATGACAAGAAAAGTAAATACCAAGATCTCAGAAATGAAGCAAGTGGGAAAAGCAAAACAAATGGAGGCCAAAAGAAAAGAAGCATCTTCAAGGCAAGGGCCATGTCTAATTAGGGGCAACCCAAGAATTTTTAAAGCCCATTTATTTGGAGGCAAAGACAGGCACACCAAAGTTTACACTATTAAGGGCTTCAGAGACAGAAGAATTAGGCTTTCAACTCCAACTGCTATTCAACTTTATAATTTGCAAAACAGACTTGGCCTCACTCAGCCCAGCAAAGTCATTGATTGGCTGATTCAAGTCACAAGTTTTGATATTGATAAGCTCCCACCACTCCATTTTCAAAATTATTTTGACCCAAATGATTCAATTCTCCATCAATCTTCATTCATTGTTTCTCAAATTTGTCATTTTGATGCTGCAATGAAGGCCAAAAATGAAGAAACTGAGAGGGTTTTGGTTCAAAAGTTGTCTTCTTTTACTAATCATGATTCTGTTTCTGCTCTTCCAAGAAATGCACATGATTTTCAGTTTTCAAGCTTTTCACCTCCTTTAATGGAGGCTAATCTAGCTTCGGTTTCCTCGTCTTCCTCTGCGCCGTTGCTGTTCTGCCCGGTGACGAAACTGTATGAAGTTTCTCCCGATCTTCGTTACAGCAGGAATTAAGAGTGAGTTTGAAATGACTTTTAGATTAATGAAAAGTAGTTTCCAAAATACATCATCGCTTGTTGTAGCAACAATTGTATTATTATAGATGAAGTTATAATAATTTGTGTATGTACAAGTTCTTATAACATAAGTTATGAAAACCTGCAGTTGTAGAGGTTCTTTAACCGTGAATGATTATGACAAATAGTTTTTTTTTTTTTAAACAGATGGAAAGATTATTATAATTGGTATGAGAGGATATATGTTAATTCATCTATTATTATAATCGGTAGTCCAAATGCTAACCGAACTATAGAGACCCAAACTCCCCATAAACTCTTGTTTGTAGAAAAAGTACTTTCAAAAAGCACTTTTTTCAAATCATTATAAATAACTCAGTTTTGGGCAGTAGCTGAGCTGGTATTTTGTGATGAGTCTTCTCCATTAAACTTGGTTTAGAGCTTATTCATTTACACATGGAGTTCAAAGACCAGATGTGAGAATGACAGAGATTTCTCTCCCTGGTGCAGTTTTTCATTATAATATTTTTCTTCATTTGTCATAGGTTTCTGAAGAATTTGTTTGTGAATATATATGCAATGATATTTCAGAAAAAGAGTCATCCATAGAAAATTTCATAACATAATATATGATTAAGAATCTTAGATAGCCACATCTTGTTTACAACATTTTCTCTTCAATATTTGTAACACTGTGGGTCAAAAGCCAACAAAAGCAATAATTCACGACATAATTGTATATCTATGAACAAAATATTTTTAGATTCGAATCTTCTACTTTTAATTATGGTTAACTCAACCATCATGGTTAATTTAAAGGTCAAAAGAACATTAAAAAACTAAAATGTTGTGAGTTCAATTTATAGTAATCACTTACATTAATTTTTCATAGATTTTCTTGATATCTAAATACGATAGAATTAAGCGGTATGTCTCATAATTTTGTCATTAATTTATCACCAAAAACCACAAAAGAGTTGTTGGTCATGATATTATATAAAGAAAACTAATTATTATTATAAATGAAATTCATATTTATTTTATAATACAACATTATATTTCCCATTTTCAATTGGGTAAATCCAAAAAAGATGAAATAAAGGAAGGATATTAGTAGTAGAATTTAGGGTTACTCATTGATAAGCCAAAATAATGAATTAGCCACAAGAACAATAGCTCAAGGAATATAACAACCCCAAAATCAATGATTTGGAATCAAGAAAAAAAAAGGGCAAATAGTTAATAAGAGGTAATTAAAAAAACAAAGAGGAATTCTTTTTGAAATTGTGAAAGAGAAGGGTGGTGATGAAATTAATAATATTAATTTAATTTTATGTGAAGACAGTCATTGGTGGGCTAGTTTAGAAGGCCCAAGAATCGCATCGAAAAACAGAAAAAGCCCAAAAAAAGCCCCCGGCGAGGATCGAACTCGCGACCTTTCGCTTACGAAGCGAACGCACTACCACTATGCTACGGAGGCAATTGTTGATTGTACTATAAGTTTTACTTTATTTATTTTTGAAATTTGCGTCCATAATTATAAACGAAATGCAGAAATTTCTCACTTTAAACAGATAAATAATTTTATTCACTCACAACGGTTTCAATTTCTTTTTTTTTTAAAAAATAATAATAATACAAGCGCTCGTTCTTTGTTTTGTTGGGTGCATAGGATTTGTGTAATAGTAATTTGATATAAATTCCCACTTCTACATTTAAGGGCTGTTTGTTTGTCATATTTAAGAAAAATTTACTCGAATGATTTATTAATTCTTTTTCGAAAATTTATATTCATATGAGTTTTTACTAAGTCCTCCTCCTTTTTACTTTTAAAAATATGTCTCATTTTTAACAATTCATTTATAACAGTTACTTAACCATTTCTAACCACTCATTTCAAATCAATCAAAATAACTCATTTTTAACCACTCATTTTCCACCATTACTTTTTTAACTATTCAAAATAATTACTCATTTTAAATTTATATCCTAACAAAGTTCTGACTCCGACTCCTCAACACAAAAATCACATCGAAACGAGTTTTTTACTACAACTCTCAATTTTTAACTACTCAAAATAACTCTTCAATATAACTTCTTAAGCTAAATCAAAGAACACCCCCTTATTGTACTACAAAATTTCTAGAATCATATGGGTGGAAAATAATATGAGATGTTTTTTTGATAGTTTGTAGGACAAAATGGTAGCAGAAGGGAGAGGGAAGGAAAGAATTTCAGATGCATACATAATATTCATCATAACAAGAATGTTCATGATTTGATAACTTGCAAACCATCTTTACAACACTTTTTTAACCATTAGTCACAATACCTCTCTGCATTATATGTAGTGTAGAAAAAAAAATGAAAGTTCCATCACTATGAATGTAAAATCAGATAAATGTGGAGAAGGTTAAAGAAGAAACTATCAAGTAAACAACTGTCTTCGTCTCCCTGACTTGGCGCGTAAATGAGCAGTCTCAACGTACACGATTTCGTCAACTAAGTCTTTGAATATTAATCTTTCAATGTCTAGGACGACGTTGGAGATGTCGCCAAAGAAATCGGTCCAACTCTCAGATCTCCCCATCACATCCTCCTTTAAGATGTTTTTCAAACCGTCATCCTGATCTTCGAAGTTGAAGTTCGGTTTCTTGGTTTGGAACTGTTCAATTTCGAAACATAGCTCCTTAAGAAGCTTTTGGGCACTAACAGTTTTAGTTGCTAGTGTTTTGGATGTCGTCCAAGGCTCAGTCGATGCGGCAACAACTGATAACTTTGTGGCGAGAATCTCATTAACAACATCAAAAATGAGTTTGCGATGAGATTTCTCCTGGTTCAGTTTTGAATCTGCAACCTTGAGAGAGCTGCAGTCATCCTTTCTTTGCAAACTGCTCATATTGGTTTGCTCAAGAACAAAGAATAACTCGGGATTGATCGGATGACCAGAGGGGTGGAGTTGAAATGTTGCTAGGCCCGAACCAAGGTCCCGGAGTAAGAGGCCAGAAGCTAACAATATTTCAGATATGTATCTGTTATCTGGATCAGTATTCTCACACAATGATGCTATGTAATCTGTTTTTGCTTCATCATAGTGAGAGTTCAGGCGTCTGAGCTTCTGAACCAAGTTGTCAATGTTTTGCAGTTTCTTGCGGTTTATTTCCGAGCTAAGACCAGGCTCTACACTGTTATCAGTGGCACTCCATTGATATTCACCACAATCTCCAGAGCCTAAAACCCTATTGCCTGAAATGTAAACATCAAACAGTATTAGAATGGATTAAATTGAAAAGTTATGCTTTAATTTCTATGCCAAGACTTAAGAGTGGATCTTAGCAGGTCTAGGAGCCATGATACAACTTCATCCATATGAGCATAGCAATGTGAATAACTTATCACACAATAAATGACCATAAAGTATCTATGGCCTGCATACTAAATTTGACATATATCTAGAATAGATCATCAATAATTTACTCCACCTTTCTCTAAAATATCTGTCATCAGTGACAAAATTGCTGAGTGTTCAAATTGTTCAGAAAGGACTGTTGTTTTGATGACAGAATTTATCACCTTTGAGGGATTTTGGTATCTGCTTAACAGGAGATGGAGATGGCTCCTCGTCTCTATATATAGAGGAATCGAGAATGGAGACCGGACTAGGATGTTCACAGGCAGGCGTAGCAAGTTCTGCCTGCAAGCCATCAAACCTCAAATTTGAGTTCTGATACACTTAAATATATTAATTAGTTGCTGTAAATGCAGAGGAAAAAGAAAATGAAAAAGTCACCTACATTTTCCATTGAACGAGAGTCTGAGTACTTTGAAGTCTTCGTCTGTAAACCATGGTTACCATTAATGTCAGCGTGAAGTTCGCCGCTGGTGACTTCTATATCTGTCTTTGAGTCCAAGGATAAATTACTGTCAGACAGTTGAGATACGTCGTCTCCTTGGTTACTCAAAGTTCTTGAATCATTACTTATCTCACTCAATGGGTCATCCATTTGGGGCAGATGGGAAGGTTTCAATCTCGGTTTTCCAACAAGAGAACCTGAATCAGTTCCTTGTCTGTTGGATTTCCATCTGGTTTTGTTTGTGTCAGAAGGAGGAGTTGGTGGTCGAGGTCGTTTGTCTTGGTCGGCCTTCTTCTGCTGCAGCCTTGGGCTCACAGACCCTGTGGTTTTTATTGAAATTATGGCGTTTTCCTTTGGCAAATGTTGAGACTTTGATGAAGAATGCACGGGCCTTACATTATTCACATTCTCTTTCTTTTTGGTGGAACTCGCACTGGAGTCTCTGCGACTATTTTCAGAAGATGCATCTTTAACTGCTCGGCTACCACTGGAGTTCTTTTTACCATGTGACGCTTTCTGAAGCGTGGGAAGAGCATGAAGGCCATCGATTTGAATAACTGATGAAGCTGGAATTCCAGATTTTTCAATAAGTTTTGCTGGTTTCATGATCACAATTGGAGATTCCCTACTCCTGGAAGAATCAGGCTTGCTAGTTGTTGCAGCCTTTTGGTTCTTTTGTTGACTTCGTTCACTGATCAACCTAGAATTAGCACTACCGCTCTCCTGTTTTGTTTCATTGTCTCTTTGAGTTCCACTGTTAGAAGGTTCATCCTTCTTAGAATCCAAGAGCCCCTTTGATTGCATAGTGTCAAGGATCTGTTTTAGTGCTCTAAGATTTTTCCCTGATTGTTTAAACTCCAAGTCTTCCAATCTTTTTTCAATTTCACTATAAACAGAAGGAAAGGGGCTAGGTGATGCAGCTAATCCTTTCCCGTGCTTCAGAGCAGGTTTATGAAAGGTTCGATTTCCATCTTGCTGCCTCCATGGTGCAACTTCTACAGGAAACTTTGAGTTTGGCATAGGTTTCATAACCAAATCAGGATTCTTCCATCGTGGAGAAGTTGGACCTTTCAATGTGTTTCGAGGAGAGTCGGAAGTTCTAATTGGCCTCATTGAGCTTGCGCCATCCAATGAGCTAACAAAGGGGTCACTTTTAACCTGAACATCCCTGGCTAATGGTGAACCTGGAAGTGCCTCTAATCCCATTAACTTTGCCACAACACTTGGGGGATGCTTTCGAGACCTTGATGGTTGTGGTGGATCAACAGATTTTTCACTTGCGTAATCGCTACCCTGCAAGTTCTTTGAAAGTCTAGTTGGATTTGACATAGACTTGGAGCCCTGAATTGAACTCTCCCTGCTGTCCAATGAGAGTCTTGGAAAGTCTTTAAATTTCGGAGCAGATCGAATGGTATCTCTCGATTCAAAGGATAATCGATCAACCTCTCTCCCATCATAAGAAAACCGATGACCATTTCTAGAGAAGGATTGAAAAAATCCATCTTTTACTTCATGAGGCGGTCTTTTGTGCTCCTCAACTTCATTGCAGTGCCATGGCGCATCTCTAAGTTTAGCAAGAACCAAAAGAGACTCCTTCAGATCAATAGGCATCTTTTGTTTCCAATTTGAATCAACTTTAGAAGCCACATCTGTAGATTGGGATAACTGTACAGGCCTTGGAGAGTCTCTTTGCTTCATAGAACGACTCTGTGTTTCTTCATTGGTACATGTTTTGACCGATAGCGTTCTTGCTTCCCGATACATAGAATCCTTCACAACATCTCGAAGATCAAGGTGTTGCCTCCCCATGCGTGGAGAGGTATTTGACTCGTTTGCTGCAGAATCCCTCGAGGGCGTTCTAGATAAGAGTATCTGATCGAAGGAGGAAGCTTGCGACTGAGCTGTTTTGTTGTACTCGCTGGAGGATAAGGAAGATGAGCAAGAGGAGAAAGAAGCTCTTGATAAATCTTTATTAAGCCTTTGTTTCTCATTGAAATTCTCATTTAGAGACATGTCCTGCAAGAACAAGGTTCATAGATTATGATTCTGAATGAACTCAAAATTGATGTACATAGCTTAAATGCTTAATCATATTCGCAATTTCTTAACCACCTCAGGCTTAAAAAATGGCAAAGAATAATGACGAGACTTACAGTTGCCTCTCTCTGAAAGACATTGTACTCTTTTCCTGCGTTGCCAATATTTAGATGAGAAGTGCCTGTAGTAGACAAGATTGAAAATAAATTGGCATGTTCTCATTTTGAATACCACTGGATTTATAAGTGATTACCACTGAAGTTATCAAACAATTATGAAACTACTATGGAGATTTCAAACAGAAATCGTTTTGAGGCTCAATATTATAAGCTCAAGGATAAAATTATGAAGAGCATATGCATATTTCTTCTGAAAACAGACTATTTACGACATGTGATCGCGAACCACGAAATATCGATCCCCATATTTACAAATTGTACAGAACTGAGAGGCTTTCTGAAATATTTTGCTCCAAAGAGCACCAATTACAGAGAGATTCATAAGACAGTGAAGTTAACAAAGTAGTAGTCAACAGAAAAGAGAGCAAAAGAACTACAAACTGCAGTTCATTTCATTCATCCCCATAACAAAAAAGAAAAGAAAAACAATCCTCCCCTCAAGGCATGTACAGAAAGAAGTGACATCTTCAACCCTTAGAAGAACTATGCATTAAAACAAGATACAACAAAGTGATCCATTAAAAAAAAAAAAAAAAAAAAAAAAAAAATTATATATATATATATATATATATATGGCTGGTTGAAGTTTTTGTGACAAATAGGGTTTAGGATTGGCTAGTGTTGAGGCCGAATCCAATAGTTATGAGTTCAATACATGCGGAAACGAGTTTATTTGACATACAAATGTTAACGATGTGTCAACTAAGAATAATCGAGATGGGCGTAAGCCAGACAATAAACCAAGGCAAATTTAGATAGCAAAATACCAGGAGGAAGCTGCTTGTGCCTCATATGTTTTCCACTAAGTAAATGTTGGCGATCAAACATTTGCAAAACTCCACTCATGCATCCAATTTGCTTCTGCAGATCTGGATTTTCATCAGCTAAAGAATGCAGAAGCTTTGCAGCCATCTTCAAGTTCTTCTCTTTCACAGCAAACTATGCTTCTTCCCTCAATCCACTCATAGAAAGAATCATATACCAAAAAAAAAAACCCCAAATCTAATAACTAGTGCAATGAATATTCTAACCCAAAAAGAACAAGACCCTTTTAATCACAAGAAATAAAGAAAAAACAAACACCTTTCTAAAAGGAGCCAAATCTCATTCCCCACATTCAATTAAATTCTATACAAAACTCACAAAGCCCATGCCCTTTGACTTACAGCATCTCAAAAAGAGATTCTCCACTGAAACACAAATTGCTTCTTGGGTTCTATGTACAAGACAGTAATATCAAATTTACACCTAATTACACCTTCAAAAACAGTGCAATTTCCAGCTTGACCACCAATAAAATCACAGCCATCAAAGTTTCACCGAAATCCCAAAAAGGCCCTTCTGGGGTTCTTACCAATTTCCCAAATCTTGACTCCTCACAGCAATGGGTCAACGATGAATGGAGAGTGAAGAAATAGGAACAGGGAGCGGAGCTGAAAGAGAAAAAGTTATGAAGATTTATGAACAGATGTGAAGAATCATGTTACAACAACAAATGTAAGTACTTGGTTGCATCTAGTAACATGGAAAATGGAGCTAAACAAACAAACAAACAGAATTGAGGATTGCAAGAAAATAGCTATTTTTTTTTTTTTTTTTTCTTGGGATTTTTTTAGAGGAGCAAAATGAGAGAGAGAGAGAGAGAAATGTGGGTCAGATGTTATTGGGCTTCCTATCTCACAAATCCATGTGGGATGGGGTATGAGAGGTGGGGCCAAGAGCTGTCAACATGTGCATGTGAACTTGTCAGTACTCAACTTTTAGAGAGAAACATAGAATTGTTTTCAAAAAAAAAAAAAAAAAAAAGAGAGAAACGTTGAAGGATTTTTTTTACTTGCTAAGGTATGGGAAAAAACTCCACTCCATTTTTTCTCAAAAATAAAGTGTGAATGAATTATGATGACATGAATTATTAAACATGAGCTGTTATAATAATCTTCGTTTGAGAGATACATGTTATAATACATTGTCGTAGAAGTGTTATTGTAGTTGAGATAAGAGATTATAGACTAATCTAGTAATTATTATAATCGATGGTCTAAATAGGAGTTGAGTATTATAATTCAATTGAATTCATCCTTAAATGGTGGCTCAAATAGATCTTTAATCTTAGTCAAACTTGACTTTCATGTTTTAAGTTGCTATTTCTCTATTTCTAGAGATAGCCTAGTTGGTTGAGATTTTTAAAGCATGCTCTTTTAAAGAGTTTTTTATTCAAAATTAACAAATAAATTTAATTGTAAAATTTATTGTTATCTCTCAAGTTTAGCTTTAAAATGGACGTAAATACCTTCGAATATGTAGTGGATGAACAAAGCCTCAACAATTGTCGGTGAAGCTAAATTTGGGATTTTTTAGAACAGTAAATCTGAGAACTTTGGTAGGCTCAAGTGTTTAACTTTGTATTTGCATTTAGTTTCATACTGAGATTCAGTTTTTTACTTTCAATAGAAGATTTAGTGAATTTTTGTTTGATGAGTTTATTTCGAAAAAAAAACATTATTATTATTTTTTTATTTATTTATTATTATTATTATTATTTTTATGTATGTTTGGAGTGTTTATAGATTTTAAATTTGATACTAGATAAAGTCAATAATCATCTCATAGATTTGGTGGTTCAATTTAGTTCTTCACCTCATAGTTATTGAACTAAAATAATGATACTGATAAACACATTCAATAACCGGTAAAATATGTAGGTAGCATCAAAACTAACATTATTTAGTGGCAATTAACATATACACATTTTGGATGATAATTCAAATTTTCATACTCGATGTTTATTCAATAATCATAGAGTGATTTAGTAGTTAAGAATATCTTGAAGAATTAAAAGTTTATAGTGGCCACTTACCTAAAATTAATTTCTTATGATTTTTCTTGACAATCAAATATCATAGGATCAGATAATAGTCAATGTGTACGTAAACTGACATGAACAATTACATATATTAAAAAAAACATAAAATCTATTTTAGGCAATTAGAGTAACACTTAATTGATATAAGTGTATATCTATGATAGAAGAATTCAAACATTTCACTTTTAATTATTGTTGAGTTTAACAAACTCAAAAAAAAAAAAAAAAAAAAAAATCAAGTTTTTTCTTAAAGCCTTTTAATATAAATGAAACAATTTAACCAAAAAATGCGGTTCAAGACAGTTTGGAAATGGACATTAGAAAACTAAATTTGGAACATATTAATGGTAGATAAAAAAATTGTAACAAGAGTGAAAAAAGAAACAAAAGAGTGATAAAAAAAAAGGGTTGAAATGATTTGTATAGATTATGTATAGTATTTCAATATGTGAAAGTTAAATTAGCCCATGGTTTTGATTTTCATACATTATTTAAACAACTTGCTTGGATTTTAATTTTATAATGAGGGGATCATTAGGTAGTATTTGAGAATCAAGAGGTAGTTCAATAATGGTTGTAGAAATGATTTATTAATCCAATCCAACCAATGCTTAATATATCCAAATTAGGATGGAATAATCATAGCTTTTATACGACAAAACAAATTGGTGAACATTTTTAATTTTATGGAATTTTTCCTTTAATCTACAAAATATATCCAAATTAGATGAATAGGCTTTCTTTGCATGAAAAAAAAAAAAAAAAAAAAACAATGCAACTTTAGTTTAGGAAATAAATTCTCAACTTACTATCACAAGGAGGGACATTTAATATATAACTATATCAACTATGTTGGAACTGTTTAAGTAATTGAACATGAATTTCTATATAAATTATGGTTTTTTAATTCATATAAATTATGACTTTTGTACCTTCATGATAATAAACAAAGGAAAAAAAGAAATATTTAGGTCATCTTCAGACATGACCTAAAAAATAATGTCTACTTATGTCGTTCAATGTGGATCACATTATAATTTTCTTGATTTCATTTTTTTTATTTTTTAAATTTAAAATAAAGTAAAATGTGGTGTACAAAAGACATTATTTTTTAAGTCATGTGACCTAAATATTCCTCGAGGAAAAAAATGTCAACACTTTAACAGAGAGTAACCCAAAAGAAACATTTCTTTTTAATATTATTAATTATTTTTAAAATTTTCAAATATTGTTTAGAGAGTTTTTGGTAAATTTACTATTATTTTAAAAAAAAAAAATCAAATTGTTTGGGCATCATGACATGGGTTCCATAATCTCCTCACAACCTGAAAAAGTCTTTTGGTCCAATTCATTAATATCATATTGAATTGGAATTAAATTTAAACCATGACATACAAGTGAAGAAAAAAAAAATCAAGAAAATTACTTTCTAAAGTGCTTTTTTTCCCAAGCACATACAAGTCTTCCACTATTTTGCACTACCATTTTCCCATTTAACTATTGTCAAGGTTTATTTTATAGTTTTTTTTTTCTTAGAATGGTTTATTTTATAGCTAGCTAATGAAATATATATATATTTATCATTTGTACTATACCCAGGGTAACCACTTAAGAAATGAAGATACGCGAGATGTCTACAAATTAGTGTCACGGATGAATCTTGAACTTAGGACCTTGAGAGGAACTTACTTTCAAAATCCGAACCTTCGACCATTGCACCACCCTTTAAAGACTTTAACAATCTTGGATGTTAGTATATACAATAAAAAGAAATTCATGTAATATCATTTAAAAGTTGAGATGGTGCCAAAATGTTAGACCTGATGTATGGCATTATATATAGATAATTTTTGTTTGGTACAATTTTGATAATAAAAACATACACAAAATGTGTAATGCTACCTAGACAAGAGCTGATTTCCATATTGATCTTTCAAATTATGGCCAAATAAAATGGATGAAAGTGATATGTCATAGAAAATTGAAAACCCCCCAAAAAGGAAGAAGATGAAGAAGGCTTTGACAATGGCATGTGAGATGCCTTAGAAAGATTAGAGCATCACCAACTAAACAATCCCCCATGTTCCATGGAACAAATCAAATATATACTTGCCATTTTGCATTATTATCCTTCAATATTGATTATGACTTTTTCAAAATTCTCTTTTGTTTTTAGTTCAACAACAAATTGGAATCTTGATAATAGTTAAAACATATATAATCATACTGGTTGAGCCATTACTCTTATTGACTTAAAAGCTCTCTCTCAATTCACAACCAAGAATATTTTTCATCTCTAAAAACTAATATATCATAAGGTTTATATTCCTCAAATGAGTGCATGTATTATATTATGTAAGCCCAACAAAGGTGGGGTTTTCAACCCTACAACTATACTACCCACAACTCAATAATATAACCAATAATTTCCATCTTCCTTGATATTAGATGGAGAACTCCCCCATTTTTAGGGCATGGGATCAGAAAAGAATTCTACATGAATGGATATGTTTGCAATTAAGTGAACAAGGAGCTCTCTCTCTCTCACCAAACTATTAATTAGGGAGGCTTGATGTGCATGGTACTACCATATAAAGTACCCTAATTCAATTCCCATTCTAAATCCCAATGAAAAATATCACTTTTTTTTATCACTTTGGTAGGTTTGAGTTTTCCAAAATATGTTTGAATTGGAAGTTTTAGGTTCGAAACACACGAGTGAACTTAATTGTAAAATCTTTTGTTATCTCTCATATTCAAATCTCGAAACATGTGTAATGGAGCAAAACTTTGATTTTGCGATTATAAAAATAAATAAACAATAAAGGCTATCAATTTTTTTAATTAATTAATTTATTTATATCATAAAGGTTATCTCTTTAAAGAGCATATACATGAGAATAATTGTTACCAAGATTAATTGACTAGTTGCAAATTATGGAGTTTTTTTTTTTTTTTTTTGAAAATGAAAATAAATGTAATTATCTAAAACCTATGATCTATGGGCATTTGAAAAGGAAGATCTCCAAAGGGTGAAAAGGGAAACTTGACATCACTCCTTAAATTTCTTCCAAAGGCTTTATATTTTTTGGGACAAAAAGCTAAAGAGAGAATAGTGACAAAATTAAAAGGGCCCCATCTCTCTTCTCACTGACTATAAAGAAAAGTTCATATCCACTTTGTTGCATTAAGAATCAACACTAATTTAGGTCACACTATAGAGGCAACAAGTGTGGGTGTTGAGCCCTAGTCCTAGCCCTAATCTATTGCCATGAAACTTTGTGGGGTCGTCTCTCTCCTTTTTTGTAGACTTTTATTTTTTTTCTCCTTACAAAACTCCTTATTTAGATTGGTTAGTTTTTCTTTTTAATTATTATTATTAATTTTTAAAAATTTTCTTTTTTATTACTTGTTTGAGAAAATTTTATAGCTGTATCTTAAATTAATTTTTTTTTTAATTCAACTATATGTAAGAATGAAGATTTGAATCTTTTTTTGAGTATAAGTTGGGAGAAGAGAAATTACAAATACCTATTCCAAGAATTAATGAATTAATACCAAATAAGATAACCAATCGCACCACCGACCCATTCGATAATGGAAATTTGAATCTAAAATATATAACCAATTAAATTATACTTAGATTAAATCGGCAAAACTATCTTTAGACAAGAAAAAAAGAAATAAAAAACAATCTCGATGGAGTTGGTAGAAAATAATTTGGCCAGCTAGCATAATTGAAGGGTTGAATTTGTAGGGAAAAGAAAAGATGGTGGATTATTTCAAATAGCAAAATTATTTAAGTTAGTTGATTTTTTTTTTTTTTTAAAAAAAGAAGAAAAAAAGAGGAAATTGGGGAAGAGAGATTGAGTTGGCAAGGAGGTTTGTGAATCCAACAGAATCTTTCTGTAGCACATGCTCATGAATCATGAATCTAACTAAGCATAATTTGTTACCATTGTTTTGCTTGCAACAAATAATTAAGTTCTTTGAATTACTTGAGTAATTGGGACTTTTTTAATCTACACACCATCAAAATAAATAACACAATCAATTAAGTTTATTAAACCATTTTTTTAATTCAACTATAATTTCTCTATTGTTTAACTATTCAAAAAATTTCCTTGTTCACTAACCACTAATAATTGATTCTCTACGATTTTTATTAATAGCAATTCACCATGTCAATTTATTGGTAATTTTAAATTTCAATGGTAAAAATTATTTAATATTTTCATTTTTTTTTTATAAATTTTAGAAGTGAAAATAAGTTCTTATAACTAAAACAATAATTTGACAGTAGAGTGATTTTAAAGAAATAAACTTTTCTTAACAAGATGTGAAAAAATAATTATAAAAAATAGATAGATGAGTAAATCAATTATTCCCCAAGACGATCATGTTTCAATTTAATAATCAATTAAAAAGGATCGATCACTAAATTTATTGTTATAAAATTATTATAAATAATTTTGCTATAACCTTTAGGCATTCATTAAGATTGAAATAATAAATACTTGACCATTTTTGAAATAATACAGCATGATAGAGAGAACCATGGTTGTTTCCTTCATGTTTTCTTCCAAGTAAAATTATGAATAAAAAGAAACTAAAGTTAAAGACATATAACATCAATGGTTTAAAAAAAGACATTTAACATTGATCAAAACGGGTTAATAAGCGCAATAGCTCAACAACATAAGTATATGTCTGTGAGCATAAAAAAAACCCTTCAACATCAGGAGGGGAATTGAACTGTGAATCCTCTTTCATCCATACAAAAACATGTACCAAAAAAGATATACATGACAACAATGACTCTCAAATTTACCCCTTTTTTCAGTTCCATTTGGAAGAATTAGTATCATCCCGATCGTTTTGGCTCTCGACAAAATATATGATTCGTCGATAAAACTTCCACGAAGGGTTCCTTTCAGTAATGGGCCGTTGACCAAAAGGATTCTGCTCAACATATTTTTGAACATTTTCTGCCATCGATAAACCTTCCAAGTAAACCCGAAGATCGCCTCCCGGACCTAACGTGAACCGTTAATGATAAGAAATGATTGGTAGTAGTATAACATAACAAAAATATTCAGAGAAAGAAAGAATTGGGCAGTGGAAGTAAAAAGAAAGTTAAGAAATGGGAATATAATGATCATTTGGAAGGAACCATCAGAAAATGACATGCTAGGAAATCGAGATCAAGACATGAACTATGGATGAAAGAACACAAACATTATCTATCATGTTAAGAGCATTGTGGTATTTTATAGCATTAAAACAGTTGGTTACCTAACGATGTATCGTCGGTATCCCTAAACCGATACGTAACAGGAAATATTGCAGTGTTTGCCTACACAATAACAAGCACCCGAAAAACGAAGTATGCCTGTTAGCATTGCATTGGAAGGCAAAGAAAGAAAAAATAAGAAAGGAGAGGCGAGTCATCTAACCGGATTGCACAAAGCCTTGTGTGGGGAATCATCCAACAACAGAGTGTTTGATGCATTAAACTCTCGTGGCTTAAGGTATTTCCACAATTTTCTGATTTCCTTCAAGACTAAAGGCTTGTGCATATTCTCGACAGTAAAGAACATGGTATCGGTACAATGTGTTTGATCCTGCACAAAGCAGAGCCAGATGACGAAAAAAAGAAGGAACGGTGCCGATGATTTAGCAGAAAACATTACTTTTAAATGATTGCACACTCATGAAATGACTTGACATTTGAAAAATGTGTATGGATTAGGGAACTGAATGATCAAACTTTTCCCAAAACCTGCATGACCCTCTTGACCAATATTTATGAAAGATAAATAGATTATAGTTCAGAGAAACAGTTCTAATAAATTATATAAGCCGTCGGCCGTTGGGGAACTCAAACCACAAATCTCGTGTTTGTTAACAAGCTCAATATGCCAGTTCAGCTATACTCGAACCACAGATCTAATAAAGTATAATTCATGCCAAATATAAATGAAATAATAAAAGTTGTGAACTTATAGAAAACTGCTGACCATTAAACTACAGAGTTAGATATGCCATGTGATATATGATATTGGAGGTGAAATAACAAAAGGAAAATAGAAACAATAGCCTTACCCAGCAAAAGAGTAATTTTTGTCTGAAATCTCTCATTAGAAAATCTATCACCATGTCCACATTTCTTCTGCATAGTTGTATAGTGCCACACATTCAGGAAAAAAAGGCAAATGAAAAAGAACTTACATCAATCCAAGAAGAGATGAAACATAAAAAGCACAAAATGATTTGCAATTAACATTTAAAAAATGCAGAAAAAGTGAAGTGTAAAAGCTTAATTGAATATTACCGAGTTCTTGACGACCAAACACCCACCTCAAATCTTTCAAAACAAAACTTTATAAAATCATCACAAAATGGCCTCTTGAATACTGAAAGAGAAGAACACACCAATCACAATTGATCTTTAAGAAAGAAAATGAAAATAAAGGAATGTAGTTCTCAATTGTTACCTGCTTTTTGTCCAATTAAAGTGTCTGGTTTGTATCCATAAGGAACGTAACAAATAAAATCTGCAAGAAGTCCATTTACATCGAGAACAAGAAGCTTTTTCCTTGAAAAACCAATAGAATCGCCTTTTTCGGAAGTATCCAATGCCTGCGACGGAGTTTTCTGTTCAGTGATAGCATTGACACCGCTGCTTGTCTCACCAGAAGCTGAGAAACATAAAACTTCTTGCTTCACAGTTTCAGCATATTCTAAATCAGGCGACATGCCATAGTCAGTCGATATATTCCGTTCCTTGCTTACCGAAGTTTCATTATCATGATCACCAACTGAATAGCAAACAGAAGCTTCCTCCACAACACCTACCACAATCTTGTCCGAGGCATTATTACCGCATTCACTATTTATCTGATCTATGTCTGAACTTTTCAAGGAACCGTCCCTCTCATATTCCTGCTCATTACATGGAAATTGATAACCAGAGTCAGAGATTTTTTCTCTAGAATGATCATCCTTCCTCACTTCTACCATCTCCTTGCTCAGTTCTTGGGCAACATTATCAACGTTTCCATGATCATCATGATTTCTCATACCACCTGGATCTTCAGAAATCCTAGGGTCTTCTCTGTAAGCATTCGTGGAACTTGGCTCTTCCATTTCAACACGAAATCTAGCAACATTTTGTTTGACATTTACTGTATTCAGGATAAGATTACTGGAACCATTTATATTTACATGCTTAATATCCATGTACTTTAACAATTTTTGGTCATCCTCATGTTCCTTTTCATGAACATTTGCCTTTGGATCACAAGCCTCTAGATGAGTTTGTCCTGTATCAGATTCCAACTTTGAGCATTTAATGAACATCGCATCCGACGCTAAATCATTTTCCGACAGAATAATGTCCATTGAAGACGTATCTTCAAAATCAGAATGAGCATTGCTCGTACCTTCAGGAGCATTATCAAAATGTTCCAGTTTTCTCTTTTTCATTTTATGCTCCAAGCTTTTACTCGTATCACATTCTGAAATATCCATGATCAAATTTTCCAGATATTTTGCATAAATCCCAGATTATATCCTCTTGAATGTAAAATTGTAAGTTCTCTGAGGAATCAAAGTATTTCTAAGGAATCCTCTCCTACCTGGTATATAAAAAGCATACAGTCATCAGTCATCAAAATCAAACTATCAACATTCAAGACCTAATCATAGATATCTATTATTGAGAAGGCATAGCCTAACTTCTCAAGACCTTTCTTACTTTCCTAACTTTATTTCACACCTATCATTGAAGTAAAAAAGTTCAAAACACAGCAGCTTACAGAAGATTTAATCAATTTTAATCCAGAACTACAAAAAGCCATTAATACATGCAATCAGACATATACCAAAAAAGAAAGACAAGAAAAGATCAAGGTGCTGGCTCTAAACTATTTCAGCAAAAAGCAGGACAAAGGATAATCTGGATGCTACTCAGAATCTCATAGTACCAATAGCATATTTTCCTTTCTAAAGCTTATGGTCCAATTTGATAACCATTTTGTTTTAGCCTACAACAATGGTTAAGACATGCTTTTGTCATTGACAAATCCTTTACCCACCATTTCTACTATTTTAGATACATTTCTACCTAATGTTTGACTACTCTTGTAAGTTTAGTTCTTCTCCAATAAATAGAGACAGAACTCATTTTGGTAATTCACCAAGCCAAATGTTAATGTAAGCCAATAGAGAGGAAGTTTCCCTTTGTTCTTTAGTCTCTTATTATTTTTGGGTTTCTTCCTCTCCTATTTTCTTTACTTCAACTTAACTAAAAAAAGTAGCTTCCATTTCACAAACCCTTTGTAGAGAATTTGAGTAAAAACATACTTAAATTTCAAAAACAAAAAACCATATAGTTATCAAAAAGTGCCTAAAATGTTCCATTTCACAAAGCCTTGCCCCCTTAATGACCTCAAAAGGGCACAATTCCTCACTGTCAAGCAAAAACCAGAGTGCCAACAAGCTCAGAAACAAGACGCACAAAATGAGCAAAGACAAACAGATTGAGAACAAATTCAAGTCAAAACCAACAAGTAAGAATCAACTAAGCCAAACCCAGATAAGTTTCAAAAGTCAAGGGAAAGACAGTCTACATCTCTACTGCAAACAACAAATAAAACCCATCATCAAAACATGAAAATCAGCTAGAATCCCCATCAGAACCGGACCCAACAGCAAAAATTCAGCATGGAAATTGGGTAAAAACAAGAAAAAACAAAAGAGACTTAACAGATCGAACATGGGAAGGAGCAAATAAGAGCGTGGCATTGATTGTGGTTTGATGGCAGCTCAAAATTTCTCTGAATTTCTTGGATGTAGCGCGGTTGTTCTTCACTGGCGCAGCCCATTTGAGAATCGGCGCGTTACTGACCATCAATCTTCTCCTCTGATTTTTTTTTCCTTTTTTTTCTCATTATCAATAAAACTTTTATTTCCCATTTATAGCTTCCTGTGAAAAATCAACTTATAAAAGTTCAATTTTTTTTATCTTATCTATATACAAGTTTTTATTTGAATTAAACTTTTAGAGTGGTTATACAATTTTTAGAGAGGTTATCTATCATATCAATGCATCTCAATACGAATGAGCAAACAGTAGAAGAAATAACCCACCAATTTTAGATATGATTATTTGTGGATGAGTTTACAAACAAACCCACAATTGAATGTGGTTGTTTGAATAAGGGATCACAAACAAACACATCTGAAGGTGGTTGTTTAAACAAACGATTGTCTGAAGGAATTTTTTTTATTTTTATTTTTAAATAATATGAACATTTATCCAATAGAGAATTGTTTAGAAGAGTTACATGTACAAGCGAAAAATTAAGAAGAGAAAAAATGGAGAATTGTTTATTTTGACATTAATCCAATTGAGTATATAACTGTTCTTGTTAGCAAAAATGAAGATTTGTTTAGACTTTTAAAATTAGATATTTATTTTTTGTATAGTCATAAAAAAGATATTGAAATTTACAATATGACATTTGTACTATACAACTATTTGTATGTACCATAATTTCTAGGGGTGCACAAATAACCCGACAATTAGAGAAATTCAAACCAACCCAATCCAATTTGATGGGTTGGATTGGGTTAAATACATAAATGAGTTGGGTTGGGTTCAAAATCATGAAATTTTCATGGGTTGGATTGGATCGGGTCAAGGGTTAACTTAAAATTAACCCAACCTAATCCGACCAACCCAAATTTATTATTTAATTTAAAAAATATATTTTTTACGTATAACATAATTATTATGTTATTTAATTATTTATATTATATGTATATGCATATTTCTTTTATTTAATTATTATTGCTAGACTTTTTATTTTTTAATATTTTTTAAATTTTAAACCTATTGACGAGGTTTTGAAACTAAGTAAATTTGAATTTTGCATCTACAAAAAAAATCTACTTATGCTAATGTTCGTCCTAAGTTTCTACGAATAAAAAAAGGGTGTTAGAGATTGTTTATTGAGTACATTGCTTATCATGGTGAGCTTCTTTAATTTTAGTTTAGTTGCAAATTTATGAACCCGATAATCCAACCTAACCAAACCCGGAAATAAAGGGTTAGGTTGAGCTGTGTCTTTAATTGGGTTGGAGAATTGACCAACCCAAATTTTTGGGTTGGGTTGAAAATCACTCCAACCCAACCCAACCCAACCTATCTTCACCCCTAATAATTTCCATGCTATCTGAAAGAGGCCAAAATATTAGTTAACAAACAACTTTTTATGCTTTTTTTGCTTCCATAAAAGTTATATGGGCCCTTTACTAAAAGAGAAATTTGGGCCTTTCTTGGGCTTGTCTAACAGAAGTTTTATGGGCTGGGCTGTATTAGGACTTGAAAGAATGGACCTTCAGCCCATCAGAAAAATTGCATTTCCAAGCTAATTTGGACCTCCACAAAGAAAATTAAAATCTGCATTTGGGTGAAAAATGAAATGTACATACATCAATATATTGGGATATATATATATATATATATACGGGAGAACTCTTTTGATGAGTAATTTTTTTTTTTCTTTTTTTTCACTGATTATTTTGTGCTCGTTAAATAACTAATAAATAGAGATTTATAATGACAAATATTTTGTACTTTTTTTAAAAATGAGATTGGTCAAACTATTAGCAAAAATCAAGATGGGAACAAATCTCGGAAATATTTAAATGTGGCAAGTTATTGTATCATTAAAAAAAAAATTGACCAATGCCGTATTACTAAAAATAAATACCGAAAATTAATATTAAAAATGTTCAAAGTCAGTTGTCAAAGTCATACCGAAAATTAATATTAATGTGTGAGCACACTGAATTCTATAAATTCAAATATGTTTGCTAACTACCTTAGCATTTAACAAGATTAGTATAATATTAATGTAAAAGAAACTCTAAATCAAGGTCCTATTAATAATATATATATTAGGGAAAAAATCCCATTAATAAATGGGGAATGGAAAAACTAATGATCTTTTTCCTTGGAAGATGCAAACATGTCTCCAACTCCCCTAACCATTTTGATCAATTGAAACCTAAAAACCCAACATAACATTTGCCTTTTCAACACACTGTTCATTTGATGTTTCCTAAAATTTTAAGATGTTTCTCAAACTTTGTATAATTTACGATTTAAATCCCAACAGTGCTATTCCAAATACAAACTTTTTTTTAAAGACATTTATATATATATATATATATATTACCAAATTCTAATACAGACTTTGCAATATTTGACTGGTCACATTCGACATAATTCATTTACTGTATAGGAGATATGCCTTTAATACCTATTTTGAAATATATCATTTTGGGTGATGCAAGTACAAATCAAACTAACCAACTTAAATTCATAAAAAATCATTGATATCTTATTCATTAGAAACAACTTGACTCTAAATATTCTTTTGAAATTGAATTGGTGATCCTAATTCTTAGATCATCAAAAAAGAGAGAAACAAAAAAAACTCAATCAATTTTTTTTTTTTGGAACTCAAAAGAAGATGTAAAGCTCAATAATAAAAATAGAATTACAAAGTTATATTCATTAATTTAATTTAATTTATTAGTGGGTAGATTTATGATTCTTACATGATTATTTTTTTACGAAATTAAGAGTTATATATTTATCATGTAAAAAAAAAAGAGATATATATTTATGAGTTTAGGCCTACAACTCTTTAGATCGGAGTAGTTGCTTTTACCTTAATGAAGTGTGTCGTATCTCTAACTATGTATTTATTTTTGTGAATTGTTATTTTGTTGATTTAATTTTGAAATTCTTTTTCAAAAGGTTTGATCTTTATTAGGGCTTTACCAGGCACCAATATAAAACTTCGTGCTTCATCCAAAGCAATTTCCTCGAAGTAATCAAACCTCATATATAATTAAAAATCAGGTATATTATTTATGTATTAGGAAAGCAATTTTTTTACTTTTCCATCTCTTTTTGTCCATCATTTAAAAAAAAAAAACAACTTTTTGTCCATCATTTATAAATTTGATTGTCGGAGTTACTAGAACAAACCCTACTTTATCGTCATGTTGGCACCTAGATATGTTTCCATAGTGAAAATTTTGTATTAAGAAAGCACAATAATTTCCTAAAGCAAGCAAATAAATCCACAAAATTTTAGACCGTGTTTAAAATTCCTAATGACCGTGTTTAGACCGTGTTTAAATATTCCTAATGATCCATAACCCCATATGGATCATTAGGAATATTTAGAAAGTACTTGTTTAAATATCAAGATAGTAGTTTTTGTGTGTTGAATTTAACTAGAATTTAAAACGATTCTTTACTAATTATTTATCTAAAAACTACATTCAAACGAATTATTATAACTATTAAAAAATAACTTCCAATTTCAACAATTCATTTTTAATCATTCATTTCTAACCGTTTAAAATAACTCCTCATTTTTAATTATTCATTTCTAACTATTCAAAATAATTCATTATTTCTAACAATTTATTTATAATCATTATTTTTAACTATACAAAACAACTCATTTCTAATCATTTTTTTAACTACTCAAAATAACTACTCATTTCAAATTCACATCCAAAAAGTTACCGTCTTTAATTTCTTTACAAAAAAACCATATTTAAATGAGTTGTTGGGTGCAACCTTAATTTCTAATTACTCAAAATAACTTTTTATCCAAATATCTTCCAAAAGTAATTGTGTCAAAAGTGTTTATTTAGATTTTTTTTTTTTTTTTTTTAAGGAAAAAGTTATGAGTAGTTATCAATATTGATTATGAGGGGTTAAAAGCAATTGTGAAAAATTAAAAAGTACTTACCTAAATAGAGAGGTTGAAAATGATTGTATCTCAAAGTGCTCGTTTGGATAAAAGAGAAGAGATTTTTTTTTTTTTTGGAGCCAAACCCCTCCATCCAAACACCCCTACTTTTTTTGTTGATCGAGGAAGGTGTTTACCAAGTCAAAGTTAGTTTTGTTTTTACTTAAAATCCGTTGAGATGTCTACAAGATTCCAACATGTTGACCTGGTCAAAGATCTTTTGCCTTCACCAAATTAATATCATACATTAGTACTTTAATCGATGTTGTCCAATAGTTGTTACCTACATTACAATCTTTCTTTCTTTTTTTTATTAATCATTAATTCTTATTTAAATTATCAACTTACCCATTTTATTTTTTATTTTTTAATGTAAATTTTAAGTTAAATGATAAGTTTGGTTTCTAACTTTTAAGTTTTGTGGCTATCTAGTTCAAAATATATTTTTTAAGAAAATCTAATAAATATGAAAATATGTAAGATTGTATTTAATTAATATCTAATTTTTATGTCTATTAGATCGTTATCATTTACTCTACCATGCTACTAAGTAAATGCTTGAAATTAGCTTGCCAACTTAATCTTCAAACCATACACAATGAGGATCTATCTTATTAGCATCAACGTTGTAAAATTAACGTTAATTTTACAACGTTGATGCTAATAAATTAAATAGGCAATTTTAAGAGCCTAGAAATCTATTAGAAATTTATTAAAGTCCACCAACTGTTTTTTTAATCTAATAAGTTTTGATACTCGAACCTGTAACCAACTTTAGTTACTAAGTGATGCATAATATCAATAAGTTACTACTCTTTTGGCCCAACAACTAATATTTTAGAGGTAGAAGATTTTTTTTTTTTTTTTTTTTTTTTTTTTTTTTTTTTTGAGGAGGTGGAAGAGCTTAGCTTTTAAAAATTCTAACAAATTTCTCATCTTATTAAAATGTTTGAATATGTTCCATATCTTAACACACAAAGTAAAGCATTTATGCATATAAATCACTGAATTCAACATAGAAAATATCATTAAAAAAAAGGAAAAAAAAAAGAGGCATTCCATACAAATTAGGAGCCAAATGGATTATTATAATTATTATCTTGTTTTCCAATTAAGAATAGTTCTGTCCACAAGCTGTCGAAATTTCCCAGACATTGCCCAAAGGTTATGTTTTTCAACAAGAAGTTGACGTAGAGCCATTGTAATCTAACTATCTAAGTATTCAATGTCTATTTATTTCAAATTTCAAGCAAATAAACAAAGATTTAATTGATTCCCACTTGCTAATTAATGATTAATTAACCAAACAAAACACACACATGGAATTCGTAATTTTACCTGTTGCCAAACAGACCCAACATATTTATTTAATACAATTCCTATGTTTAAAACCAGACAATAACAGCTTTTATGGTCGATATTATATTATTGGCAGAAACAAAAATGGAATTTTGTTTTTTTTTTTTCTTTTCCAATGTACCTTTTTTATAACTATTCTAAAAAATTATGAGGTTCTTGTAGCAATGCAAACTAAAGAGAAAAACTTGTCTAACCCAGTATTATAAAAATTGTATAAATATATCTATACTAATTTGCTTGATGGATATTTTTATATTTAAGAAAATGTTATATTTACCCATATAACTTTTCTTGTTTTGTTTTGTGTTTTTACTAAATTGCTTTTGAAAATCCTAGTCAAAATTTGAGAATAAAAAAATTATCCCCTTTCTTTCTGCTACCTAGAGTTTGACTAGGTCTTCAAAACCTTTTTCAGGAAGTAGTTGAGAATGGAATAATTGTGTGTGAATTTTAAAGTTTTTATTTACTTAAAAATAAAAATGTTAGTCCAATGATTTGATTTTTCTACACTGTTGCGATCTTAAAAAGAAAAGAAATGAGTATTTTTTTTTTCTTTTTGAAAGAAAATAAATGAGTAGGTAATTTAAGCATGAGAATGATAATTATTTTAAGTGATGTTTAAAGTATTCTTCCTCCGAAATGCTGATATCTCGGGTGAGCATATTTTTAAATTTTTTTTTTTTTTTTTTTTTTTTTTTTTTTCCAGAAAAGTATACTTTAAAGTTTAAACCTTCCATCAAGTTCGTTAGGATTTCATTATTTAATTTAGTTAAAATATCATTTGATTTTAAGTTTATTCTATTTTTAGTTTTTTGAAATGTTTATTTTTTATTTGTTTTGAAATGTTAAATGTTTAATTTTATTATATGTATTCTTTTTTTAAATTTTAAATTTTAAATTAATCTCTAAATAAGTTTCTTGTTATTTTTTTCTTTAAAAGGCTGCCTTAAAAAAATCTACAAAAGTTAACATCAATTAACCTTCTCTCTCTATATATATTTTTTTAAAATGTTCATATTATATTATTTTTATAATTATTGAACTAACTTTGAATAAAATTATCAAATTCATCAAAGGAATAAATTCTATTATAAATATAGAAAATTGAAATTGAATATTTAAAAGTAAATAAATTAAAACTAAACAAATTTTAAAGTAAATACACTAAAATGATTTTTTTTTAAAATCACACTAAAATGTTATTTTAACTTTATTTTATTATTAATCTTATCTAGTTATTATGTTTTTATTAAAATTGTTTATTTATTTATTTCTCTTTGAAGCATTCTATGCCATCGCTGAAACATTAATTAATATTTGTCCTCTAATTGTGTTTTCTTACAAATTAAAAAAAAAAAGTGTGTTTTCTAACGCATCATATATCCATAATATTTGTTCAAACTTGAAATAAATGTAGGATATTTATTATAAAAATTGAATAATAATTAATTTATCAAATTTTAATTGAATAAGATGATATGACTTCTACTTTTTCGGGAGAAATAACACTAGTGAGATAGACCAAAATAAATAGTCCCAGTCTTTCATTTTAACATCATAACAACAATACAACTAAAAGAAGCAAAACTTAATCATGAATAACAAGAGATTACGAATATGAATTCCTACACTTCATCGATCGGTATATAGTTTAGATGAAGAAGAAAATTTTAATTAAACATTGCTTGATTTGACTATTTCCAAACTTTGTACCTTTGTTCAACTTTATAAATGGGATTCACATTCGAAAACATTTAAGTTCATAGTATTATGGTCATAATTAAGTTGTGTTATTGAAATTTTCTTTTACAAATATATGAAATGATTAAGCATTGAAAAGAAAATAAGAGAAAAAAACAAAATAGAGAATATTAGGTAGACAATGAAAGGAAAATATATAGGAAAAAGGAGAAAATGATTGGAGGAGTGAGAAAAATGGCATTAGCTTTTTGTATGAAAAAAAAACCCCTTCTTCGTGGAGACACTAAATATATATATATATATATATATATATTTTTTTTTTAATAAACATGTGACCCTCATACATACAAAGTTAAGAAAA
The DNA here is from genome assembly GCA_037833695.1 of Sechiopsis laciniata. NCBI lineage: Eukaryota > Viridiplantae > Streptophyta > Magnoliopsida > Cucurbitales > Cucurbitaceae > Sechiopsis > Sechiopsis laciniata. Next base: position 11,260,343 of record JBBMKA010000005.1, on the reverse strand, counting down.
GCAAAATTTTAAAAATTTCTAACTCTGCACACTCGCATTTATTCATAAAGTTAAAATCTCTATTCACTTTATTTTTTGTAGTTGTGGTTGGAAACAAATTTCACAACTTTAAATCCTTGTATGCTAAAAAAAAGAGAATTTTTTTAATACAAAAAAGGAACTTTCAGTCCTAGTCAAATAGGCAAATCTCCTATAATTTTTTAGGAAAATTTAAATCTATGATAGTCTTTTACTACTTTAAATTGGATAGCTTTTATATAATTTATTTTTACCGTATTATTCTAGAGTAATACTTACTAGACAAAAGTGTATGAGGAGCCCTACAAACGGATACGTGGCTGTCTCTAAGATTTTTTGTATACATTCTCGTAGGTGAGTATTACTAATATTTTCCTTATTTACATTAAATAATTAAGCTATTAAAAATGAGTTATTACAATCACTTTTCAAAAAACTTCATCCAAACAAATTATTATAATCATTTAAAACAATCTCTCATTCTAACTACTCAAAATAATCACTCATTTTCTCATTTTTAAACCATGCAACATATAATTTCACTTTCAAGATCTTCATCCAAACGAGTTTTTCCCTGCAACTTCTCCACTAAAGTCCTCATCAAAACGAGCTATATTGGCTAAACTCCTCTACAAAAACTCCATTCAAACAAGTTATTGAACAAATTCTAATTTTTAATCACTCGAAATAACTCCTCATTCTAATAATTCATTCTAATCACTTCTAGAAATCTTCATCCAAATAGCCCCATATGGTATATAGATGAAAATGAAATTTTAGGATTTTGGGTTTTAAAATTTCTAAGGCATCCATGTTTACTCATTTTATTGAGGTGGAAGGTTCAAATCGCTGCCCTACCATCCTCCACTTAAAAGAAAGAAAAAATATTTTAATATATATAAATATATATTGTTTTCCCTCCTAACTGCCTCACAGAGAGTCACAAGCTCTCTATATATACTGAGCTAAGCCTCCAACTGCCTCACACAGTCACAAGCTTTCCATCCAATTCTCTCTCTTTTTTTATCTCTTTCATCTCTCAAACATGTCTTTAGAACACCAGTACTTTCTGTTCCTTCCCTCATCTGGGATGGTCTCAACAATGGCAAATCTCAACTTCCTTTTCTGCTTCCTTCTCTTCATCGCCGTTTTCGGCCTTTGCCTCGGCCCGGGTGGTCTAGCCTGGGCTTTGGTTTCAAGGCCAAGAAACAAACCCATCATTCCTGGCCCTTGTGGCACCCCTTTTCTAGGTCAAGTTTCAACCTTTACTTATTCTCTCACTCATAGAGCTCTTGCCAAGCTCGCCCACGCCTTAAAGGCGAAAGCTTTAATGTCGTTCTCGATTGGGTTCACTCGGTTTGTCATTTCTAGCAACCCCGTCACTGCCAAAGAGCTTTTAAACAGCTCGGCTTTCGCCGATCGTCCTGTTAAGGAGTCAGCTTACGAGCTTATGTTTCATAGAGCAATGGGGTTTGCTCCTTATGGAGAGTATTGGAGGAACCTTAGGAGAATCTCATCCACTTATTTGTTTAGTCCCAAAAGGATTTCAAGCTTTGGGGAGTTGAGAGGGAGAATTGGGGTTCAAATGGTGGAGGAAATCAAGGGTTTGATGGAGAAAAATGGGGAAGTTGAAGTGAGGAAAGTTTTGCATTTTGGGTCATTGAATAATGTGATGGGAAGTGTTTTTGGGAAAAGTAGTTATGAGTTTGGTAGTGAAAGTGAGCTTGAGGGATTGGTGAGTGAAGGGTATGATTTGCTTGGGAGTTTTAATTGGAGTGATCACTTTCCTCTTTTGGGTTGGTTGGATTTGCAAGGTGTGAGAAAAAGGTGCAAACTTTTGGTCGGGAAAGTGAATGTTTTTGTTGGGAAAATCATAGAGGAGCATAGAATGAATAGAAAAATTATCAAAGAAAATAGCCAAGAAGGGCCTATTATTGTTCATGATAATGAAGATGGAGATTTTGTTGATGTGTTGCTTGATTTGGAAAAGGAAAACAAACTCAATGACTCTGATATGATTGCTGTGTTGTGGGTAAGGTTTTTTTTTTTTTTGTCAATATGTTATGTCTCCTATAATTATTTTTTTCAATATCTATAAGAGTTTAGTCACCTTAGGCCTCAACTATTTTTATGGCATAATTGTCTAATGTTACCATTAATTTTTAGGTAAGATTGGTTATCGTAGAAAGAAATCATAAATCTTTTGGTTTCTCTACGATAATTTATATATCACTAATTTTTCTAGATATCTCTCCCCATATGTATTCTTTGTTTGTTTTATGCTAGTCTTGTAGCTGGATGCAATCTTCTCCTATAATTATGATCATAAGAAGAAAAAAAGATACCGATTGTGTGTTCTTGGTAAATCATGTTGATTATTATTCTTTGGGTCTCTTTTTTAATTAACAATCCGTACATTATATTCATAATTAACAAGCCATGAATATTAGATTATCATAATCATATGCTCAAGAATCAGAATCATCTTCTTTTCTTCTTTTTTTCTTCTTTTCTTTCTAAATTCTTGTGCATGATTTGCACTTGCTTGCCAAATAAGCCTCCTCTAACCCTTTTTAAATTGGAAAAATATGCCCCATTAAATCATCCCTAGATCGATCCAAAACTTAGATTCTCCCTCACACTGAAATTAGTACAAGATCCAACAAATGATTATCAAAATGCAGGACCCAAAAACATTAAACTTTCTAGGCTTTATACAATGTGAAATTTTCATTTTATATTTTTGCAGGAGATGATCTTTAGAGGAACTGATACAGTGGCCATTCTCCTAGAATGGATTCTAGCAAGAATGGTTCTTCATCCCAACATTCAAACAAAACTCCAATCCGAAATCGACCAAGTCATTAAAACCGGCCGAACCGTTTCCGATTCGGACCTTCCAAATCTCCCTTATCTCCATGCAGTCGTCAAAGAGACTCTAAGAATGCACCCTCCGGGTCCACTCCTCTCGTGGGCCCGCCTTGCCATCCACGACACCCACGTCGGCGGCCACTTCATTCCCGCCGGCACGACGGCCATGGTCAACATGTGGGCCATAACCCACGACGACCAAATCTGGCCCAACCCGACGTCATTCGACCCCGAGCGATTTATAAATGATGATGTGGCAATAATGGGGTCTGACCTAAGGCTAGCACCGTTCGGGTCCGGAAGAAGAGTATGCCCTGGAAAAGCAATGGGGCTAGCCACGGTCGAGCTGTGGCTCGCTCAATTGGTTCAGAGGTTCGAATGGGTTCGGGTGGAAGGTGGGGTGGACTTGTCTGAATGTTTGAAGCTTTCACTGGAAATGAAACAACCCTTGATGTGTAGGGCTGTTCCTAGAGTTGTAGGGTTGGGGTCTCAGCCATGAGGAGATAAAAATACAAAGGGTTTTTAAGGGGGTTTATTTATATTATGTTAAAAAAAAAAAGTTGAATGTGTGTTGCTTTGTTTTTATTTTTACTTAATTAGTGAAAGAGTTTGGAAGTAAAAGTGTGTTTGGGGAGTGAAAGAAAATGTTGGTATTTGGTTGTTTGTGGTTGGGTTTGGTGTTTGTATGTGTGTGGAGTAAAGTTTTTATAAAGTTAAGTGTTTAATTATGTAATATTGTGTTTACATATCAAAGCTTAAATATCTCCCATGCAAGTTTAATTTTAGTACTGGCATTAACTAAGTTCCTGTTTTCTTTAATAACTAATTTAAGTTTAAATTTAAATTTGATTTTTTTTTTGAATTTTTAGGGTATTTATTTGGCTAAATTATATCGTTATAATTTTTCGAACCTGTAACGCTGATGTTGAATTAGCTTACAACCAAACAATGAAACCATTGCGCCACTGACCCATTCCATAAAAATTTACCTTATTTAAAAATACATTTATTTTTAAAAAAATTACATTATCATATCATATCATACTACCTTAAAATATGGCTTAAGGGGGAATCATTGTTGGACATACTGCTTTAAAGTGTAGTTTAAGGGAAGAATTATTTTTTGACGATTTTAACCTTAAGCTACATTTTAAATTACAAACATGCCATTACTATTTCAAAAACAACACTACACGTAATTACCCCTTTTATATTAAAAAAAACACTTTTTAAATATTAAATTAAATGAAACAAACATATTTTGCCACATAATAAATATAATAATAAAAATTGATAAATTTAAAAAGTTGAATACTTATTTATTTTTATAACTATGTTTTTTGATATAAAATAAAACATGTTTATTTTATTATTACAAGTTTTTTTATAACTGTTTATTTTTATAAATCTTAAAACATGTTTTTTTTTATTATTACAATTGTTTCTATATATGTAATAAAAACCCACTAAAATTAAGTTTGAGTAAAAAAGTGGAATTTAATAAAACTTAAGTAACAGATTTGGACAGTAAAAAGAAACAAACGTGGTTATTGAAAATAATAATTATAATAATAAATTTGATAATAAACGTGTGAAAGTGAGTTTGAATTTATTTTCTATTCTTTTTTGTAATATATTTTATATTTTTATTTTCAATTAATTTAATAAATCAATCTTAAAAACATCCTAATTAAACACCCACCCGTAAGTTACAATTGTTTTTTTTAATATTTAATCATATTATTAAGTTAGAATAGGAAAATGTGTAACTCTTCAATTTTGTAACTTAATTTTTAAAATATATGAATTTGTAATGTGAAAGGTTTCTTCTTCTATTTTTTTTCCCTTTTTTTTTCTTGAAGAATGTGAAAGATTTCTTAACTTTCGTCTCTACAACTATATATAATGTTCTTCTAAACATTCTTCTTTGTTAACAATTGAGTTTTTAATTCTCTTCGACATTCTTTTTGAGTTCTTTCTTATCTCTAATATTTAACTTTATTTTTCTTATTTTATTTATTGTTGGTTTGGTATCACTCTCAACTTCTATGTATTTTATTTTGAAATTGTAGATTCAATAAAGCATAAATCATAGTCGATGGGACATTTGAAGTAAATCATTACTACATTTCAGATGAAGGTCTTAGAAGGATTATACCCTTATCATGCAGGTCGAAGGACAACCTCACCCTCTAACAAGCATGAACTCGACCTATTGTGTGCTTGGGAAGGAGTAGAAGGTGGGTTTATATTATTTTAAAATGTGTAATTTTAGAAATTAAATACATTAATATGATGTTATGTTTTTTTTTTTTTTTTGAAAAGAATGATGTTATGTATTCGGATTGACTTTTTCTTCAAACTCATAATATTACTCTTTTATACCATAAAAAGAATAGTATATTTTATTGTTGAGTTTTTAATTTCCAATTCTTTGGTTGAATTATTCAATCTTATCATTATATTTTTTTTATTGCAATATGATATAAATTGACAGCTTAAGTTAAATACAAATATTAATTTCAATTCTTAAAAAAAAAAAATACAAATATGTTTCATGTTCTTCATAATTTTTTTTAATCTTTTTTATGGTATATGTGATTGTTCAAGATATCTTGCTAAATTAGTGTGATTACTATTTATAAATAATATTTCTTTTATATGTACTTAACATTTCTTATCATAATTATAATATTTGATATGAAGTTTATAAATACAAGAATTAATTTTAAATAATTTATTATCTAAAACAATATATAAGAAAGAGTTTGTATGAGAAAATATATAATAATTTATTATCTAAAAAAATAATTTTAAATGTTTTTTTAGTACAAGTTAAAAGAGGAGACCACAAACTCTTTTTCTCTACAAAAAGGTACAATTGGTGAGAGCCAATTTTTTTTTTTTTTTAATCAACATATGAAATAATTTATTTTTTTTTAGTAACGACTAATATTAAGAACTATATTATTTTAAAAAATCTATATTAATAATCACACTAATTTATAATTAATCGTATGATAAAGTTTATAAAACTCACAAGCTATTTGGGATGTAGAAGGTTTATTAAAAAAATTAGTACATTTTTTTTATAAAGTTAATTTTTATTTATTTTTTAATCATAATTTATGGTGGAATATTAATAGAATTTAATGTTTTGAAATTTTAAAAGTTTGTAACTTTCAATTTCTAATTTTAAAAATAAATTATTATTATTTTTTCATAATTTATTTCCAACATTTATATCTACATCTTTTCTTCATTCTTTTCCTAAATCTTTGGCTTTAAAACTCTTCAAACTTTGAATGATTTTGGGAGGTATGCTTTTTTAGGTTTTTTTTCTTCCTTTCCATTTTTCATCTTGAACTTCGTAACAATGCAATTTATCATTATTCAAGAATAATTTTGTTTAATAATCTTCAACAATGATGAAAGGTAAATGAAAAAAAATTATACAATACATGTGTAACAATATATTTTCTTAGACTTCTATAAAATATATTTTTTAGAATAACACATCAACATATTTTTTTCATTGGTTTCATCTTTAATTGTGATTGTGGAGTTAAATTGAATTAAAAATTAACAAAATCAATCGACCACCAACCCTTTCGGTTAAAACCACATAATAACGGTATTTTATTTAATTTCTTTTTTTATTCAAATTATAGTTGGACTCACATTTTAAAAAAGAATACGTGATGTTCATATGAATAGTGTGGATACAATGAGATACATATTTAGGTAAGTTTTTCAAATATATCCCTGAATATTTGAAGTCTTCATAGTATGAATTTTTTTGTAAAAGATCTATTAAAAAAGACTATACTTAAAAATAAAAATATTAAAATTCATTGTCATATTCAAGATAAGTTATTTTTAAATTAAAATTTATATAATATTTTTTTAGTTTATAAAATTATATCAAAATATATTTTCCCAAATGAATATTAAACAAATATATATATATATATATACACACACGTAGAACGTACATATAAAGTTTTAGTTATATTAAAATGATTGACAATATGATAGATTTGTAGATCGTTTGTTATTCAATTCAACTCCACTATCACTCATTCTATTATGAAAATCCGTATTATAAAATATAAAAGTAATATTGTTAACTTTGAGAAGAATATAGGAGTATATTGTCCTAAAACACTAAATATACAAAACAAAAAAAAAAAAGGTTTGGTACACATAAAGAGTTTTTTTTTTTTTTTTGAGAGTCGCAAAGCTTAAAAAGTAAAATTCTGGTTATTTTTAAATTTGGCCACTTAATACTTATTTTTACACTATTCTCGCCTTTTGGCAATCTTTGCAACTTTAAAAAATAAAACCGATTTAGAAGATTTAGAACCATAATTTAGATAGAAATATGAAAACAAAAGAAAAACCTATTAGAGAGCCGACATGGTAGAGCCAACAATAAACTATAAATTGTCTCAAAAAATAAAAAATAAAATAAAACTATAAGGTTACTGGTTAATTAAAACCTCTATCACCAAATATAATTGAATAAAAAAAAAAATCAGCGATGTGGAAATATAACTAATAGTAATTAGGATGGAAATATAAAACTAAAAAAAACAAACCAAAATTGGATGATCAAAATAAATATTTTGAAGTTTTGATACTAAAATGATGTAACCTAAAATAATACATGTAACTTCATTATATCTATTTTTGTCAATAAATCCTTTTTTTATTTAACAATATTTAAAAATATAGATTTAAACCTATAACATCATGAATATATAGATTTATCAGATATATTTTTGATGCATCAGTACATTTATTAATAATAAACCAAATTCTAATATTGGTATACCAAAAGCTTAGTAATTATGTCAAAAAAAAAAAAAAAAAGCTAATTTAATTTATATAAAAGGAACGAATTTTACAAAGTTTTTTTTTTTTTTTTTTTTGAGTACATGACTATTTAACTTAAAATAATATATCACTGTTGCCCTATGATTTCAAATTTATTATAAATATATATATATTGCCCTATGATTTACTCTATGTTGATTGTGTTAATTTCATAGATCTTTTAAACAAAAAGGAAATTATTTTCTATTAAACGTAACAAAATAAATCGCATGATGCTATCAATAAAAAGTATAAGAGATCACCTTATCTTGACCTATTTAATACCATATAATAAAATCAATACCAAGATATTAAATCTAAAAAATTACTAAATTTTCATGTAAAAAAAAAAACTAAATTTAATTGGCTGGTATATGAGTCATTAGGTTCTTAAAGTACCGAGTGAGAATAGTTGGGATTAAATACATAAGATTTATTATTATTATTATTTTTAGTTTAATATGCATAAGATTTGATGCCTTTTTTGCATTCTCTTTTTACATGCCTTAGTAGGACATATTAATTTATCTTTTCGTCTTTAAATAAATAAATATATGTATGTATGTATGTATTTTGATGTTTAAAAAATTAAAAAAGGGGTTGAAATAAATATTTGGATATGTTTTTTGATGGGGAGATTTTGAAATCTTTGGGATATATATATACCACATTTAACTTTGGGTTATATATAATAGGAATATATTAAAGTGTCTTTGCTCAAGTTATCTGTTTCAAGTGGCATAAAATCTACTTTTTCTATCAGTGTTGAGTGTAATTACACTTGATTAGTTGAATGGAATGTAATTAATTAGTTTAATTATTTAGAATATTGTATTCATAATATATATATATATATATATATATATATATGTGGACCAATATGCGTTTGACGACAAAGAGGATTTTAGCCAAACGAATCAATTTTTTTAGAAGTAGAAAGCCAAACACACCCTTTAAGATGAATTTTGCCTTGTGTGTATGTATAATAAATAAAATATGCAAATTATTCCCATGTGTAATTTGTGCTGGCCTAACAAAACTATACTAATTTATTTATTCTAATGTAGTGGAGTTTCTTTCTTTCTTTCTTTTGATGAGGTTAAATTACGATAAATTTAATTATATCAAATATTTTTAACACTTCTTAATAGTAGACTTGGAACTGTAAAAAGAAATGGGAAACTTCGAAGTTTGTAAAATCTCCATTATGTGTGAAAAATGAATATTTAATTGGAGAGAAAATTATAGTAATGATATTTCAACCCAAGATCTCTAATTATGTTCGAAGATTTTGAGTTTGAGTGGTTGTTGAAGCATTCTAAAAAATGGTGCTGGATTCAAATTTCTTTTTACTTGTAGGGATCCAAATTTCTTGTTACACATTTTAAAAGTTTTTCCTTATTCAACCCTAATGAAGCATCTTTTGTATAAAAAGAAATATAATACAACAACAGAGATTGAAACTCGTTCCCTCTCAATCATAAAAATATGTATGTGAAATTATAGAGTGATTATTTTAAGTGATTATAAATGAAAAATTATTTTGAGTGATTATAACGTTGAATTTTAGTAATAGCTCGTTTGGATAATAGTTTTTGTAGAAGACTTGCAGAAAATAACTGGTTTTAATATTTTAAAAAATGAATGATTATTTGAAAAGTTAAAAAATGAGAGGTTAAAAATGAATAATTAGATATAATTGTTAGAAATGAATGATTATTTTAAGTTGTTAGAAATAAATGATTAAAAATGAGTGATTATTTTTTAATGATTATAATAAGCTCATTTGGTTGAGATTATTTGAAAAGGAATTATACAAATTCGTTTGTAATAACTCATTAATTACCCAAAGCAAAATACCCTTTACGTTAATTTTAAATTTTAAATTACAAGTAATTAGTTTATAAATTGCTTTAAATTTATATTATTATGTTTCCTAATTTTTTATAATTAACTTAATTTGTTTATATAATAGACAAGTAATTTTTTTTAGATTAATAGACAAATGAATTTGTAAAAAGTGTAAGTAGATAAATATAACATATACATTTTTGGATATCAATAAAGGCTGGGCAGCTTGCCTGCCACATATAACCTTACAATTTTAGATAGAAAAATTATAAAAATTCATTTTTAAATAAGTAACCATTATAAGTTCAATCCACAACCATGTTTTTTAAGGGTGGCGTAGTTGAATAAATGCTTGAGTTTTGTGAGTATGCTTTATTGAGATCTCACGTTTGAGATCCACTTATGACATTAATTTGTAAACACTTTCAAATTTGTCTTCACTCTTTCAATATGTCTCATGCTGTCATCTAGAGATGGAGCAGTAGTATCTTGAGTGTTAGAGAGTGAAGCTTCAACTCCCAGTCATAAAAAAAATTAATTGAACTCATAATTTTTTTAATTGTTCTTTTTGATCATTAGGCTAACCATGATAGTTAATAAATAACATATATATTTACTCCTAAAAATTATAGTTTAATGATTTATTAAATACAATTTGAATTGAATGTATTGGTGACATAGTTGGTTATCTTTTTTGTGTTAATTCATTTCAATTTCTCAGTCATGAGTTCGAGTCCGAAAATCAGTATTTGACTTTTATATTATTTAAAAACAATTATACCCTCCATGTAGTTTTATATTAAACTGTGTATTGAATGCAAAGCTAATTAAATATAATGTGTAACTTATCCACCTAAATTTTAAGTCTAGTAAAAATCCAATATGATGATGCTACAAGTTGTTTAAAAAGAATAACATGTATTAATAATAAAATGATGCTAAAAGTTGTAAACTCATCAAGACTCAAATTATGCTATTTCCATTTCCAATTTGATATCTAAATAAAATAATTCAACTTGTCTTGAGTTCAGTTATGTCTTAATATAACCAATGAATTATGTTTTGATTTTTTTTCTTTGGATACATATGAATTATGTTTTGATGGACAAAGCAAGAAATATTTAATTTTGACACATCATAGTTTCATATTATTTGCGTAATACAATTTAGCACATATTATTATCTTAAAATATAAAAAAGACTTATTAAACTAAGTCAAGTATCCGAATGGGTCTTCTTTCAACTTGCAAGACAAAATACTTTACATAATATATATGTTCATTGATATATTATATGATTTGGGACATTCTAGTGTAACTTTTGGCTTTTCAATAGACAATTAATGTAGTATATTTCAAAAAGAGAACTTTGAACAAAGCATTCAAGAAGATGAGGAGCAGCCCCACAAAACCAATTAATTATTATTATTTTTTATTTGTATATGATTTCTTTTTAAATATACAATCAATTGGAAGCATTATAAACCCTAGTTAGCTATGGCCTGGAAGCCACATAGCTACAAAAGCAAGCATATGAGCCAATGATCCATCTCAATATCCCACCACTCTTAATTACATTAAAATCTCCCATTTTCACATTTTAATTGTTGTTTAATTTTGTGCCTTATTCTAACCTTACTTTTTGCAAAATAAATTAAACATTTACATGGAGGAAAAAAAGTCATTCTTCATTTGATATTGCATGCGCAATAAAGTAGGAATAATGTGGCTTAGTCACATAGTGTTTAAGTTGCTAATCATGTTTTGTGGCCACCTATACAATCTCTAGAAAGTTTCAACAATAGTATTTAGTATTTATAGACTAAAGCAAGTATAAGTGATCAACTAATATCTTTGATTTATTAATAATTACGAATTTTTTTTAAGTACAAGTTGGGGAGGTAGACAACAAATTATTTTTAAATAAATGAGAATCAAATATTGATTCTCGAAATCGAACATGTGACTATGATGTTGAACTAATTATCACCAAATAATGAAACTATTAGACCACTGACTATTTCGATAATAATCACGACTTTCTAGTTTGAGTCAATTCTACTAAAATACATACATATATTATATATATACATATATATATATATATACATATATATATATATATATATACATATATATATATATGTGTGTGGAACCTCCCATTTTTTTTAATATTTCAATTTCTTTGAATGATTATCAAATAAATATCTTGATTAGAAACAGGCCTTGCAAAGATATTTCTTAATATATCAAAAGGGTTATGACGTGTTGATTTGATTGTTTGGTGATAATTCAATTCAACATCACAATGACAGATTCGATCATGAAAATCATTATTTTGCTCTCATTAATTGAGAGCAGTAGTGCCTAGAGTTTGTAGCCTCCTTTAAAAAAAAGAAAAAAAAAAAAGACATTCTCTTCGATAATTTACATGTTTGAATTCTCCACTTTGAAATGTGGTTGATTAAAAAAAATAACCATTTCTACCGTGAAAAATTGAAAATTGATTAGATTAGTCAAATCTATGGTTGAGATATGCACTATCATTAAAACCCTAAATCTTTATGATGTTCTACCATTAATATTATAAATATAAATATTTTAAAATTTACCAATTTACCTTTATTGGTAAATTACTTAACGATAATAGTTCATCTAAAACAATTTTTCAATTAAAAATTTATGTTCAAATTTTCACTTTCACATGTTATTTAACTAGAAAAATAAAATCTTTGTGACTGCCTATAATTTTTTTGTTTTTTGTTTTTTTGAATTCTACATTGTTGGGGACGGAGATCATGGGATTGACATTATTGATACGGTTGAGTTCATGCACCTCCTATAATCTAATCCTATAGCATGCAACATTTTTTTCAAATGATGTATAATTATGAATTAAAAAAAAAAAAAAAACCCTCAAATTTAGGAGTAAGAATGATTATTTTTTCAAGAACTTTGTGTGTGTGTGTTTTTTTTTCTCATGTTAGGAACAAAAACAAAAAAATTTATTCAGTCAATCTTTAATTAGGTTAATATTGAGTGGAATTAAAAAAGAAAAGAAAAACAGTGATTTTCCATCATCATATATATAGGAAAAACAGACACCTCTTAGGCTATGTTTGGTTCACTAGTTAGATTGGAGTTGGGTTGAAATTCAAATCCGAACCATGTTTCGTTCACCGTATTTAAACATGGTTTTGGAATTGATTCTAAAACCATCTATTTTTTAATGTCATTTTTGGTTTTGGTGTTAGTTTTAAAATATAATAAATTCTTGTCATCTCCCTTCATTTTTGTCAATTATTATTTCTCTCTCAACCATTTTTTCATGTTCTTTCACCCCAAATATGGATTCTTATTCACTTTAACATCAACGATTTACCTCCTAAGTAAGCATGTGTTCTTATTTTTTTTTTAATTCTAAATTGTTTATTCATGTTTAATTTATGATTCTATATGTTAATATATTTTCTTATAACTTGTTTATTTTTACTATATAATTATAGGTCGTTTTACAATTGTTGACAACAAGGTTTAAGAAGTGTTCAACTACAATTTTTGTCATTCATATTACTTATTTTGAAAAAGATTACTTATATTTTTAATTACTTATTTAATTGTGTCATTTATCTTGTTATCACATGATTTACTTTTTAAAAATAATTTTGGTATACATCATTTGTAACATGGCGATAATTTTTTTTTTTAAATAGCATAAAAATTACAAAAAAAATTAAATAATAGTGAAAGAAGATGATTAATATTTCTAATTAGTTATTTAATTATATTTTTTATGCAATATTTGTTCTCAACTATTTCAATGAATTTGTTTGCAAAACTCTCCATTCAAATGTAAATAGTTATTAACTAACCAATAATAATAATTATTATTATAATCATAATTATAAACTTAAAATATAATATTTATTATTATTATTACTATTATTATCAATAATAAGGTGTAGGCTTGTAATTATTAAATTTATAATAGTAATAATAGTAATAATATAATAATAATAATAATAATAATAATGAACAAAAGAATTTCATAAATATTTTATTATTATTATTTATAATGATTTATAAGGATTCCATTCTGGAGAAATAATACAACGGAACCAAACACAATATTTTATTATGGAATATGAACCTAACGAACCAAACAGTGTAATACATGATTCGAAAGAATTCTATTTCAATGCTCCATTATGAAGAATAAAGATTCTGGAGAATCTAGATTCCAACCATTGAACCAAACATGACCTTAATGACTTAAAGTACGTTAAAATTAGGAAGAGAAAATGTATATTAAGGCGGCTTAAAAATTAATTGATTTCTTTCTACAAAAAAAATTGATTTCTTTCTCCAAAAAAAATTGATTTCATTCTTCGAATGAACTTGTAGCTTTTTGGAAAAAGTTGCAACCATTTTCTCCCAGAGTTGTAGGTCCCCAATCCACATGATCATGATTAATCTTTTTAAGCTTTTATTAAGATGGATTTGTGTTCTGATATCCACTCAATTTTTTTTATTAAATACTCTTATAGTACAATTACCTAATTTTTATTAGTGTCATCATCTTCAGCATTATATTTAACAATCATGCCAATAATGATAATCACTTTGAGATGATTAAGACGTGTGAGAGATGTCGATCCAATAATAATATACATTAAACCGAATGGATTGGGGGTACAATGATTATCTTGATTGGTGTTAATCTATTTTAACTCCATGATCATAGATTCGATTCCAAAAATTGGTATTTGTCTCTCATATTATTTGAGAACAGTAATGTCCTCTATGTAGGGTCATTGGTCCCCCTCCTCCAATATATATATATATAATATGAATAATTATATTGCTTATCGATCATCATATCACTTGATAAACATCTAATCTTTTAGAGAGTTTGTGTACTCTTTTCAAGGTTTCAAGTTTAAGATGACCGTGAAGATTAATTTTTAATATAAAATTATTTCGAGTAAAGCATTCTTAATTTTAAAATTTCTACCATTAAGCCAACGGATAAAGAAGATACACTATCAATTTTTTTAAACATTTTTTAACTACAAATCCTTATAATCCCTCTTATTAGGATATGATCATGATCAATACACGTAGCTTCAATTCAAGTGTTACATTATTTAAGGTGTGAAAACTTGTAATCTATATTTGATTTAAAAAAATTAAATCTATAAAGAATAGGAGATTTTTCATGAATAATGAATAAAAGGAAATAAATTTTATATATGTTAAGATTTAAGAAAATTTTAAATATAGCAAAAATGGATTCAAATAGAAAAAAATTGGGAAAAGAACATTGAATTGCACCTCACAAATTGATAGTTTTAATCATCAATTAAATTAAATTGATTGAAAACAATCAAGTAAATTTATGGAAGACATTGAAAATTGAAATTTTTGGTTAGATATGAAATAATTTTTAAAAGTTGTCCAACTTCAAATAAGGAGATTAGAATTTCCTACCGACAACAAATTCTCCAGACAATATTTACTTTACTCTATTGTTTTGTTGTTGTTGTGATTATTATTATTATTATTATTATTATTATTATTATTATTATTATTATTATTATTATTATTATTATTATTATTATTATCATTATTATCATTATTATTATTATCATTATTATTATTATTATCATTATTATTATTATCATTATTATTATTATTATTACATATATTTCAAAAATAGTTGGCATTGATTTCTTTCTCTCTTCCTTTTAAAAATAGATTTCGGGGTTTAAAATTTAGAAAGAAATAATTTTAAATTTTTATTTTTTATTTATTAAATTGGAAGGTAATTCAAATATTCACATTAAGACATAGATAGAACGATCCTGGAATAAAGTGTAAAAAATATACATAATTTTAATAAATAAAAATATATAATTATATTTAAAAACTTAACTAATGGGAAGCTCCTTCAAGCAATTTTGTTTTCAAGATAATTAACAATTAAAGAGATTGAGGGGGGCAAAGATAGAAGCCTTTACTGTGTTAGCAATAATGGAGACAGGTTTATTTTAAAAAGAAATTTGGTCCTCAATAATTATAAGCACAATGACCAATGATTAGCTGCCAACTACATAATTTTATTCTATTTCCAAATTCATGTTTTTTTTTTAAAATATTTTTTATTTTTAAATGATGTGTATACAGTTAAATGTGTCTCTATTTGGGCTTATAATCGTTCTATGTTTGAATTTTTGTCCTAAAATATGACCATCCCACATTAAATTTTGTAATGTTTATCGTTACACCTGTTGTGGTTTCTAATAATGTTTTGGTCTAAATCTTTCTTTGGTGGATGAATTGTCACATTTTTATTGGGTTTTGAACATTAATGTTAACCATATCTTTATAGTTTAATGTATGAGTTTTTTAGATAGTGTAGAATAATATTTTTGTTAATTGCATGATAGAAATTTAATGATAGCAATCCAAACGATGTATTCATGTAGCGGTTTAGAATTTTAAAATTATAAAAAAAATATTAATAATATAAATTGTAATGAATGAACTATTGTAACAAAATAATTACAAATGTAGTCACATTTTAAAATATGTGCACCTATAATCATTAATATGTGTCAATATTATTAATACTCATTAATACACTATTATTATTAATACTTATGATTATGGTTGATAATTTTTATTTTTTTTGAAATAATCATATTTTGTAATTATTTTCTGAATTTGACTAATCTTATAAGTTTTTCCATCAAATATAATTTAAGATTGAAAAACGAATACGTTGTTTTATTCATCTTTATTGTATAAGTTGTGAGTTTATAATTTGCAAAATAAGAAGAAAAAAAAAAAGTTAATTTGCACCATGAGTTTAATATGTCTAAGTTATAATAGGTGTAAAGTAAAGTTAACAAATATATATGTGTCAACATAAATGAGTTCAATGTATAACTATAATTCAACAGTTATAGTTTGAATCGTCTCACCTATAAATATTGCTTAATAATTGTCGATTTTAGAGAGAATAGAATTAAGTTCTTATTCAAATAATCGATGTCAAATAATGTTACAATGCTCCTTCTTA
>JBBMKA010000005.1:11222648-11243542 GCA_037833695.1 Sechiopsis laciniata | reverse complement strand
CGTTGCGCGTTAGCAACGCGCATCCGTTTTCTTGCTCCAACAAGCAACGGCGCGAAAGCCGTTGCGCGTTAGCAACGTAAGCCGTTTTCTTGCTCCTCTACAACATACAACTCTTTCAAGACTTAACCTTCTTTATTCTTTCACTCTTTCAAGACTTCACTCTGTCTCTTTCTTCTTTCTTTACTGGTACAGCGGAACCCTTCCAATCCGAAGAAACTTCCTCTTTGACTTTGAAGCTATAGAAACAAAAGGGCAACTTACTAGCTTTTCTATAGGAGTTTGTGCGTGGGCCCAAGCTCTATAGGAAAGAAAATAGCGTAGGCATCGCAGCGGCTACTCTTTCTTTTGCGCTAGGAGTTCTGTTATTGTCGTTTCGTTTAGCTTTCATTTAGGAGTGAAAAGGAAGATCTTTATGAGATGAACGTAATCGATAGATCGACTTTCTTTGGTTAGGACAAATGAAATAGCTTGCTTTAGGGTCCTTCACATAATCTCTTACCGTGCCCCTTCCTCAATGAGTCAGGAGCGAGCCATGCCACATTGCATGGGAGGAACTGATCCTTCACTTCCTTCCTTTTTGAGCTTTCGATTGACGGCCGTCCGTCCGGCTCCATCCGGGTTCTCCTTCGCATCACCGGTAAGATATATATATGCTGGTGATGGTGATCTTTTTCTCTTTCAGGGCACGGACAGCCTTGAACTCTTCCATGTCCCACAGAAAATTCTCGTTTAGATCGATATTTATCTGCTTCTTGTCTGGGTGGGCCTGAGCTCCATGCAAATTCTCCTTTCAAAGTTGCAAAACACAATCCCTAGCGTAAGTCGCAATCAACTTGATGCACTTTGTTGGACTCATGAGTATAGGACGAGGACGTAATGTGAGGTCGTGGGCGCCCATATACCACTTCAAACGGTCTTTGTTTGGTTGCCGAATGATAAGTGGTATTGTACCACTATTCTGCCCATGGTAACCAACGTACCCATTCCCTTGGTCTATCGCTTGTAAAGCATCCCAGGTAGTTCTCTAAGCACCGGTTAACCACCTCGGTCTGGGGGTGGAAAGCTGTACTCATGTTAAATTGTGTCCCTTGTAAACGAAAGAGCTCCTGCCAGAAATAGCTAATGAAGACCGGGTCCCCTGTCGCTGACAATTGAGTGTGGCATTCCATGCAATGAAGATATTATTGAAAAAGATCTGAGCGAGTCTTGCCCATTTAAGGAATATGGATGGTCTCGTTGCAAAAAATTTGCATCTTTCTTTTTGTTTGTGAGTCGGTCCACCACGATCAAGACCCATACTCCCTTTTTTGGCAGAGCCGCGAAAAAATATATGGAGACACTCTCCCATGGTCTTTGTGGTACAGGCTACGACTCCAAGAGCCTCAGGAGTCTGTCCCGCTCGACCTTGTCCTGTTGACACACGAGGCACGTCTTCACATACTCAGCAACGTCGTCTCGCATGCCCGGCCAGTAGTACCCCCGCTTTTGCAAGGCCTGGTGGTCCACATAGACGATTTTGTGCCTAATCTAGCCGAAACTTCTGTACAGAATGTACTATGGCGAGTCCTTCTCTTTCAGTTGTGGTGTAATTTCACCGCTATGCTATTTATTAGGCAAAAGGCGGTGACAACCTCCTACTCTACAGTGGGATAATCGAGTTTGGAAGGCTCTTCTTGAGCAATGACTCTTAAGGATGTGCATGTTTGGCTAAATGGTGAATGAATCTTTAATAGTCAAAAGGCCTAGAAAGGACGGACCGGACACCGCAAACCGGTCGTTATTGGAGTCACCATTTCCGTAATTGAAAGTAATTGATCCGGGTCTCTTCCATCTTTTCAGACTATATATATAAATAACTTCCCTTGTTTTATTAAAAAATCTTGGTAGGATTCCAAGAAAATAAGGCCTTTTGACTTACATACCAAACCCTTTACCTGTGGAATTGGTGTTTAAACCATTTCGAAACTGAAAAAGTCTTTGCCGCATCAATGAGAGAAAAATTCCCTCTATCGTGACTGATTCACCTAACGTCATAGCTAATCTCACTGTTCCCAAACTAGCTGCCCCCAAACAAACTAGCAATCAAAATACTGTTCGAGTGCTTTTCTTAAGCAAAAATGCTAATTGTGCTATTGCGTTCCATTACAAGTCTTTCGACTGAGGGACAAGTCAGTGTACTTTAGTAATCCGCCCCCTAAATCAACTCAGGCCAGTTTCTCTCTACAATGTTTATATTCATTTATTGAGTATATGGGATATGTACCCAGCTCATCAACGTTAGAGAGAAGGTATATTATACCTTATTGTATGGCCAGGGGTAAAAAAAAAACGATGAGTTCAATTTGTATATGATACACACTACCTTGCATCTGACACTACGTATTACTTCGAGTTATGTTCCTGTTCGATCGAGTCATATCATACGTCCTATTGTTACGAAAGCTCAGTATATGTATAATTCTTTCTATTGTTATACTAATGAGAGTCCTGATGACAAAAAAAGTAGGATGAATGAGTTCTTAACATCTTTGACTAATAAACTCGAAAAGAATCATTCTAATCAGAGCAGTTTATCTAATATTCATAAATATCAAGATGAAGTCTTTAAACTCTTGCATTACTATAAGGATAATAATAAAATGAGTTATGAGGAATTAGTTGAACTCCAACATCAAATATAAAGTTTAACTACTCAATACGATGATCTTAAAAACATCTATCAGCTAGCTCCTGATTTCATAATGAAATTTTTGAGTAAAGACAAGGAATGTGCTTTGGATTTTTTACGAAAGAAAGATCTATCTGATCATGATAATGAAATGTTAAACTATATGGATCATCATACTTTAGAGGCTATCATGGTTCACGTTCTTGGTTCTCTTTTCCACAGTATTCAGGATAGCCCAGCAGTTCGCGTATCAACACTGGTAGATTACCTTTATAAATATGTGGTTAACCATGCCAAAATCAAATGTTAAAAGATAGAAAAAGCTCACCTTCTACGCCGAAGAATAAGTCAGAACCTATGAAAAGAAAAAAGAAAATGATAATGATATAAGTATATCTGATATCTATGGTGGATACCTCAGTAACCCTGTAGGTGATTTATATCTCCAACGCTATCGATTATTGTCATCCCGTAACTATGAACATTTCTATATTAGGTTAGGTAAAAACTACCAAGAGTTGTGTCAAGCAATGAATATTTTACAGAAGGAGCCATATTCAATAAATAATGATGTCTTGACCTTAATTAATGAGAAATACGAGCTCTTTTACAAAGAGGGTCTCCTTATGCCTAGGTTTCTAGCATCATTGAATATCTCCGAAGCAATCAACCTATTGAGGACATCCTACTTAGAGGATCAGTCTTGAAAAAAAATTTATATCATGCGTAAAATGTTCTGTAATCGGGTTATATCTACAATAGAAGATCTAAAATTGTTTGATTTATGTCGAGACTTCGGTAAGCTATCTTTGGATGAGGATGATGGTGAGTCTTCTTCTACAAATCAAGAAGTTGTTCAACATTTGTCTTCTGTTCAACCTTCGTCTTATGGTAGTATTACTAGTTTATTACAAAGTTGGAATCATACTCCTTGGAACAAGTCAATTACTAAACAGCTAAAAGCTCCATTTATAGAGTACCCTCGATCTTATATGGATGCATTACAATGCAACAAATTGGAGGATCTGAAAATGGGATTTGGTTTTCGCTTTCTTCCTGGCCAGTCTGAGTTCTTAAGTCAAGAATTGAAGTTACCAGAAACCTTTGATAGGTTGACATTGATCAAAAATCAAATGGGTTTATCATATAGTAGCATATCACCTTTTTCCGATAATATGTTACCTTATAGAAGTTCTGGGGCTGGATTGCGTTGTCTTGTCACCAATAGCATAAACAAGATCTTGGTTGAGGTAGTCACCTATTGTGATGGACGCTATGGGCGTATCTTGGTTCTGGTCTGCTTGGGTGTTGGTTGTACTGTCTGGTACGGGTTTGCGCCTGGCACATTCAATTGTCCTCCCGTGGGAGGGGTGTTCACACCATTTCACACATATGAATCTTTTTTTGATTCACACTATTATGCACCAGAGTTAACTAAGATTCATTTAAATGAAAGAAACGATATAACCGATACTGTGGCCCATGCCATTGTGAATGAGCAGCCTTTTGCTGAGATAATGATCCCTGCTAGCGGAACAGTTCTTAAGGCTGTTGGTTTAGGTGTAATGGTATCTATCTTTCTAGCGGTCGGTATAGTTCCTCATGCTACTAATGAAATAATGAATTTATAAGATAATGATGAATAACAAATTAATGTATAAAAGTTCAACTATTCTTCCTTCCACTACCTATTTTCAAATTAGGACTATCAATTTGAGTACAGTATCTGATCCTTTACAGGAACTTTCTCTTATTCTTGAAAATCTCATATATGAAAATAAAGATAATATCTTTATTCCAAATGAATATGAGGATAATATCTTATATTCAAGAAAGAATGATATATTTCATGTTGACCGACTCATTAGTAGCGAGTTACTATTTGGTAGTAACATTCAATCTCCGATGGACCGAATCCTTAATAGCTATTCAGTATTAGGTAGTAACATTCTATCTCCGCTTAGAGTTCTATTCATAAAGAAAAGTGAGATCGATCAGTTTTATTCAAACTATTTTGAAGAAACTAGGAATAATCTAACTATACCCGAATTAATGAATACCTCTGATCCTAATATCAAGATCGCGGTTCTTCCACCTGATGAGGATGGATTTTTGTTATTGGCATTAGCCCAATTATTATTACGTCTTTCATGTCGCAAGCAAAGAAAAGGAAATATGATAAACGAATTCAGTCTTATGGAAAAAGAGTTATATGCCAACCTTATAATAAAAGAACCAGTGGATAGACTGTACAAGCTTGACTTAAAGGATTCATTTCGCATTCGTCCTATTCCTAATAGTCTGATTTTAGATAAGGTTAAGACACATGTTACTGAGTGTTCACATGTTTATAACCTAGTATCATCCTTTCTTCATCTCCATATCATTGATGATGATGGTAATCATAAGTCAGATATATGCAAGCTATCTAAGCTTATTCTCCCATTGGGGGATATCACGAGTGTCTTATGCCATATCGTCTTAATGGACCTAGATCGTGAGTTTCTCAAAAGGTTTTCTTCGATAAGATATTCTAGAATTCTAGATGAAATTTATATTCTTACTAATTCGAATAATGATGTAATCTTCGACGAGAAAGCTGGGTATGCTTTATTGGAAGAACTCGGCCTGCACGGCCAGATTGAGTCAATTGGACCTGGTGATGATCCCCTTCTGTGTCGCAGAAGTTGGAGTTATTATAATACCAACTCGGTTTATTTGGGCGAAGATAAATATGTACGCGTGTCCTCAAACAGGAGGTAAGTTTCCACTTTCATTTTATCATCTTATACTTCTTAGTCTGGTGGTTTTTCATTCTTCCTATCGGTCGAGCTACATACCCTCTCGCTGACGCTCGAGCTCTTTAACCCTTTCGGTTGAGTGTCCCGAGAATCTTCGATTACCTCTAAGACCCTTTGTCCTTCGGGAAGTAAGAGCATTGGTGGTTCTGTAAAGGGATGTAAGAGCATTGGTGGTTCTGTAAGAGCTTTTTCTTCTTTCTTAGCATCTAACTGTGATTTGATCTCTTTGTATCTTTCGGAAATCTCACTTTCCTTCTTATTGAATTTCTCCTTTAATTTCTCATTGAGAGTCTGATTTTCTATCTGTAGTTGTATTAACGTAGACCTTAGATATTTGATTATTTCTTTTCCAATGTGATCTAGGCAAGACAAGTCATAGATATGAATTGGATCTGTATCAACCCAGACATCTTTGTCATATACTGGTATCCTCTTGTTCCCCAGCTTAATCCCCAGCGTGACCAGGATTTTTTTCTTCAAGACGTTCAGAGCGGGCCAATCAATTCTGAAATTGGAATTTATCGATACCTGTTCTGTACGAGATGGGTCTTTGTACTGTGCCTTAAACCATTCAGGCTTGATCAGGTTTTTCGCTGGTCCCTTGAACTTGAGTACATTTTTTCCTTCTGTTGAGGTGTAGAAATAGGATTTCGGTGCTAAAAAGTATCCATTTATGATTCTGTCCTCTAGCTTAAACTTGCCCAAGACTGAAGAATCAATCTCAGCATTAGGTAGTGGGTGACCAAGCACAACTGAGTCAGTGTCAGTGTAGTAGCAGTCCTCTCTTGAGATATAAGGGTACATATGGATCCTAGCGGAGGCTGTTATCGCAGCAGCTAGTTGGACAGCGGAGTTCTTCGGTGGATTCCAATAATCAGGGCCCTTCTCGGTATTGCTATGGTAGGCAACGATGTACTGATTCTCGCAAAGCATATCAGCGAATATCAACTCACTATTCCTGATCAAATCTTTGTATCGATATTCATCGCAGATCACGGTTGTCGTGCTTTTAGGGTTAATGCCAAATCTACCGTATAGGGAATTCATTAGTATCTTGTAAACATAGGCCATTGCTTCATTACCCGATTTCCTCGCTTCTAACCTGCTCTCAAAGAGTGAGCTAACAAAGCTCTGGAATGGGCTTTCCATCCTCTTAAAGAGGTAGCCCGAGATTGGGAGCACCGTGTAGCCTAGGCCTCTAGCATACTTTAACTCCTCTGTATAGTACACTCCAACAAATTCTCCGGTTGGAAAGATGAGAGTGTTATTCTTGTCACGATAGGGAAGAAAGGGCTTTTTGATAGTCTTCGGACATACCACATATGCCTCAATAAAACCAAATATGCTATCTAAGTCCTTGCCTTCCAGATTCGAATGCCAGACAGGTTCACCACCCGGCATTTGAAATTCCTTCATTACAAAGGGATAGAGAGAGTTCACATCGTAGTAGTGGAGGTCCTCTCCATATGGCTTGTATGTATCTGTATGACCTCCGTAGTAGGCACGCCTTATGAAGGTGTCTTCATTCTTGTTTGGGATGTGGATTGGAAAATTAGATACATCATAGTATTTTAAACGAAAGATGTTAAGAGCTAGTGAGGAAAGGGTTATCTTGCTTTCAATGTCCACCTTGTAGAGCTTCCAATATATCTCTTGAGCTTTTTGCATTACACCACCCAATAGACGAATATCCTGTTTCATATAATCCAACAATTCGCTTCGATTATTAAGAAGATCCTCCACT
The DNA here is from genome assembly GCA_037833695.1 of Sechiopsis laciniata. Classification (NCBI taxonomy): domain Eukaryota; kingdom Viridiplantae; phylum Streptophyta; class Magnoliopsida; order Cucurbitales; family Cucurbitaceae; genus Sechiopsis; species Sechiopsis laciniata. The sequence goes on along the minus strand of JBBMKA010000005.1, from coordinate 11,236,329 downwards.
TTAAGTTCGTCATATGGGATTGAGATGGTGCCTTTAGGGCCAAGATCGGGGCAAAGATTCTTACCAAGGGTGCTCAGTTTGCCAGGGAGTAGATTCAAGGAGTCTACGAAGCGGAATAACATCTTCTTACCAGAATAGACTGCTAACTCGTAAAGCCTATTGTTCCTCAAAAGTGGTTTAAGCTTCAAGCTCTTGTGATGATATGCTAGGTGCTTAAGCAAGAGAATTCCATCGAATCTAGAGAAGTTGTGGAAGTAAATCGTTTTCTTTTTTTCTTTTCTAACAATACTTAATATCCTTAATACTAAGTCATAAAGTACCTTTGTACTCCTTTCTTCAAAGGAATCCAAAATGATAGAGTAGTCTTCACTGAAGTAGTGATTAATCATGATCTTATTTATCTTATCACCGGGACAAACCATCATTAGACCAGCAGCATAAGGCGTATGAATGTTATCAACATATATAGTCTCGATATCGGCAACTATGAATGCTTTCAGCTCTGTGCTACGTGGTTTGAGTGCTGTGATATGGGTTGGATAGCTACTATGCTTACCATTTTTGATCTTTCTTGCTGTAATAGGCTCCTCGATCTCACTCAATCCGCCTTCAATGATTGAATAAAGTGTGTTATATCTCTCCTCCTCTGAGAGGGCTGGCCTATCCTCCTCCTTCTTTTTGCTGTCCATATAGACTCGGATCAGGAGTCTCACTATATAATCTCCGTCGTAGAGTTCAGCATATTTCATAATAGATCGATATATATGAGCATAGACATCACTTTTTGGAATTATCTTACAATCCATATAAGTGAGAGGGATAGCCAGACCCAGCGTAAATGTGATCTCCTCCCCGTAAGATCGAATCATGGTAAAGGAAATTGTGAACTTACCGTAACCAGATAAGGAAGGGTAAGCAAACATGTTTAAGAGATCCATGGTTGCCAGACTAAGTAGGACTATCTCGTTAACAATAGGGTAAGGCTCAAAGAAGTTATGTGATGCAATCATTAACCCTGGATGCGGTTCCTGGTGTGCTGTTCGTTCTATCTTTCGAAAGAGTCGATTCAATAACTGTCCAGTAGTTTCATTTTTGTTAGCCATCATTTTATTCATTTAATAGTGGACGCAGAAAGACTCACCATCCCCAGATTTCAAAATAGCAGAGAATTCCTCCCACTTTTCCTCATGAGATTTCCATAGTTCATTATAACTATGACCTTTACCGCAAACTATTTTCACATAGTTACTGTAACAAGTTACTATTTCCGAAATCTTTTTATCCCAAATCTTTTTCTTCTGCTTGCTTATATTCTCTGGAATATTTTGATTGAATAATTCTAAAAGAAACTTTTTAGAGATCACTCGATTTTCATCATCATTTCTAAGATGACTAGAAACATTCATATAGATGAACTTGTTAATGATTGAAAGTGGAGGGCCCAAGCTACGAAAGACACAGAGATAAGCCAGTGGAATCAAATTGCTATTAGCAACTGTCGTTATGAAGTTGTCGTGTACTGTGTATATAGGGATATTTAACTCCAGCAGTATTTGAACAACATTCATTGCAATAAAGGCATCTTTCTGATGGATGAAATTGACGAAGGTAGAGGTCTCTGTCTTCCTATGATCTCTCTTATCTGAAGACACTCTGAGAGTAACCCGACGCTTCTTCTTATGAAGTCTATCATAAACCCAGATATAAATAGGCTCCATTTTATGATAATCTTGAACCGTTGTAAAGTAACTTACTTTATATGTTACAGCTCTTCCCTTAGCAGACGAGACCCAGCCTATAAGGCTTATCAACCTGATCAGGTTATCCATTCCAGGATATAGTTCCTTGAAGAACTTAAAGCAGACCTTGGCAAGACTGAAGCATTCCTTACGAGTGAGGTGTTGAGAGAAATGTTCCATCAGATCGGTTGCTGTGCTCATCATCGTTTTTCCATAAATCATTGGCATGAAGATGCTTTTGACAATCTTACGATTGATATGCATGCTAACAACCGAACAAAGATTAGGCTCAAGTTCTGTGGGGATGTACACCATGAACTCTTTGAGGAAGAATGAATAAACATCTTTGATTTCACCATCCATAGATGAGAAGAGATTCGTTCTCTTAGCCAGGGTTTCATCCAACAAAAAGTAACTCATGATCTGATATGCACTCGATGATGCGTCCTGCGTAATAGGGACTTTGTCTATAAAATAGTCTATTTTACCATTCATGAGAGCAAACATATTAGCACAGAACTGAAAAGGCCGTTTAGCATGTATACTAAAAGTAATGAACTTTTTAGTAATGTTATCATAGTTTTCATTTAAAAAAACCTTTGCATTAGTGGTTGAGGTGAAAGAGTCAAAATGGAAGAGAGTTGCAAACAAAGCTATAGAATGATAATTATTATCATTATCATTATAATTCTTATTATGAGAATCAGCAAAGACGATCAGACTTCGTGCTAGATCACGCTCGTGGAAATGCAAAATCCCACAGCGATAGATTCTTCCTCGGAAGTCAAGAAACGCAGGTAAATAAAAGTGATAACCATCGTAGGCTCTTGCCAGATTGAGAATCAATCGTTCATAGCGAGAACGCTGGATAGTTTTTAGAACTGTATTTAACAAATCGTTAAAGGTTATTTCTTTGTTTATTATAGACTTCATGTGAAACTCCCTAATAGTTTGGTATACATCACTGATATTCAAAGATGCCAGAAATTTAGGCATAAGAAGACCCATGTCAACAAAACTGTCTTCATTAGAAAGAAGATAATTCAACCAATCACTGTTGATTGTAAAGGGCTGACGCTGCAGCGCATTCATCACATCACAAAGTGATTGGTAATTGTTCTGGTTACCACCTATTTGAATATAAAAGTGATTAAGGTTCCCGGAACTTAATAAGCGGTAACGATCATAGATTTCCCCTGTAGGCCCACTTAAGTAACCTCCTGATAGATCTGACAGATATCTGGGTGCTTCCGAACTAGTACTCTGCCAATCAAGAGGTGGGCATATCATAGGAAGGTTGAGCTTGATCGGTAGTAATGAGAGATCAAATTTGCAAACAATGAATACATTGCTTGGATAATAATAACTTCCTTTCGACTTTTTCTTAACACCACCACCGGATTCAATTGTCATAATACTGACCAATTCACGCTCCTTCATAAACTCAAGTAAGAAGACACCGAAGGAATACTGATTCTTAGATTCCAATTGAACACTTGATGTTCTAGAACTATGCGAGTTTAATAACCTTGAATGTGTTCGGACACTAGAGTTTAGTTGATCAATAAAAGAAGAAGCACGAACCATTGTTTCCGCTGTACTAAATAGTAATGACATAACATAAATTATTAATGCCTCAAGTGTGTACTGACCGAACTCATCAAGCATTTGTTTTTCATCATCCGCTAATTTCTCAAGGAGATAATCCTTGGCACTAACTCTATCCTTCTGTATCAAAATTTGAATCTAATTCGATTTATATATAGTACTCTCATCGAACTTCATTGAAGAGTCCTCTATTTGCATTTGCAAATTACGTAAATCGATATCGGATAAAGGTTCATCATTCTGCGATTTAGCTTTCAGCAAAAGATTATAAACCTCTAGTTTATACAACAGAGATTGAGATTTGGTAGTCTTATCTTCCATCATTGTATCCTGTAACCCAACAATTTTGTTCTCTAAAGCGGTATATAAATCAGACAAAAATAAATCGATTTTTTGAGAACTTTTTTGCTTCTCGTTCAAAGACTCCAGAATCCATAGATTCTTTTGTTGTTTCCCTGGCATGGACATTTTTCAATTTTTTTTCAAGTTGTTTGTAGAATATAACTCAGGATTTACCTTATTTGAAAGGAGTCTCTACCCAGGGTGATCCTGTCTCACTCCAGACATTTGATCATAGTTGTCAGGGAGCCGAAGCTCAGTTTTTCCCAACAACCTTATCTGGAGAACGGCATTTAATAAAATCTATATAATATAAATTATGCACTAAATATATATAAAGTGATCGCCAAAAGTTTACTTTATCTAATACAAATAAGACTTCATTCAAAATTAATAATAAATTTGATTCGCAATATTCAATTTCTATATTGCAAAATTATAACTTGATCTAAGAATGCTAAAAATTAAAATTATCTGTAAATATACAGATTACAAAGTTTAGAATTCAAAACTCAAAATATTAACTTGTTTTTTAGTTGACAACAATTGAAATGGTAAAATTGGAACTAAAAAATTATAACATACACCTATATCAATTGACTTATTGATTTAATACGCAAAAAGATTAGCTTACAAGGACTTAGTAATTTATTTTCAATTTGAGATTTAAGGGTCATAATAAATAAGCTAAAAGAAATGGAACTCCAATAATATCATGTATGATATAGTAACTAAGAAGTTATACGTTTAAATTCTCTACTTCTAATTCGTTGACAATTTTGAACCATGATATAGTTGACAGCTAAAATTAATTAGCAGATGGGCCTACGCATTTTAATTTAACTATTTAAAATAAATATACATTAGTTAAAATTTATTTATATAATTTAAAAATACAAATAGTGAACTGATTCGGACCATCTCAATTTTATAGACATAGTAAAATGGTCCAAACCTTTAGTCTAGTCTTTGATATTCAAAAGAGACTAATTTAAGTGCAGTCGTGGGGCTACACCCTCTCACATACTGCGCTTGATGTGGCTCCTTTGGAGCCATACATCTTAGAATTTTTAATTTTTTTTTAAATGTTTGTTGCTTTGGTGCCGCTCAGGGGTGCAAATTGCTCTCTATTCAAAATGCTCAATGTCTCAATTTTATCTTCAAAAAAATGAAAGAAGAGAAGAAGAAGAAAAACGATAAACCGACCGACCAAAAAATAAACCCAGCCGAACCGAATTTATATTCCAGCAAAAACCGAGCCGGTTTAGACCCACTATAAATAAGTGAAGGCTCTCATTTCCCTCCAATTTCTGTAAAATCAAAAGAGTAACCGCGGGAGCTTTTCAAACCCTAAGATTCTGCGATTTTGGGAGTGCCATGGAAGAAGAGATCGGAGAGGAGTTCAAGAGGAGTGGCTTCACGTTCGATGAAGAGGAAGAGATTCTCAAGAAATGTAAGCTCAATTTTTCATTTTCTTTTTGTTTGTTCTAATGTCCACGATTGGATACCACTGACGAGCGGCGATTTCTTCATCTTCTGCATTAGGTGTTACATTCTGTATAAATTACAATCTAAAGCCTTCGGATATATTTTCTAGCTGGGAAGTCTACTATCTCAACAGGTGATTGTTTCTTTTAAATTTAGTTACTGGACTGGTTTTCGCTTTGAATTGTTCGGAGGCTTGAGTTTTTTTTTTTTTTTTTTGCTTTTTTCTTTCTCTCTCTCTCTCTCTCTCTCTCAAGGAAGTAGTAGAAAATGCCTAGATTGTTTTAGATTATTTAAAACAGATGCTGGAAATTTTGGTTTTGTTTTGGGATTGTTTCTCCATTTCTGAAGGTTTGTAATTGTTTCTTGGTTAAAAGCTAATTGAATGTATTGGGCAGGCAATTAGATGGGTTGATTGTTCAAAATGACCAGATGGATGGGTTCTTACAACATTTGCAAAATGAGCAAAAAGAAGCAGCCATTAAAGGAGAACCAGATCTTCATGTTTATTCGAGCAAAGAAGTGGACATGTATGGATTTTTTTCCATGTTTTCTTATTTTTGCTGCTCTTCTTATGGCAAACACAGATTTCATATATCATAGAATGATATTGGGCATTTACTTCTCATCATCTATAACTTTTTGTTTGGTCAATAACATTTGGGTGCATAAAATTTAGACTTATGACCCCTTCGCCATAAGCACACACTCAATGCCAGTTGAGCTATGTTGTTGTTGGCTCATTTATAACTCATTAGCTCATAATAGTGTTATCTCTAAACGCACTTGTCTGCTTTAGCAATTTTCTTAAGTGTTAGAACTTAGATGAAGTTAATGGTTTTACTAGCCTCTTGCTTATTTATCTTTATTCTGTAATGAGCTTTCTGCTATTTAATGTTGATGTTACGTCAGTGCGCTATGCTGGGAGCTTTCATCCTATTCTTTCTGTGCGTTGTCTGGAATACACCCTACAGTGCGTCTTATGTAGCGTGACATACTAGTATTACAATATGTGGTATTGGATAGTTGACTTTGTACCTTTTCAAATCAGGGCATAACTGTAATGTGAATTGTCTATATCAGTTTTGTTTAGTTCACTGAAAATCTTTCCCTAAACTGTTAAGGAGTTGTTTCATTAAGTTCTGAAATTTACGATCCTGGTATAAATAGGCAGTTTACAAGGCTGAGGGCTCAAGGCTCCTAACCTCTCATAACAGAAATACCAAATAATAACTGTTTATAAATAATACATATAATATCACTAAGTTGGTACTTGTCTCTTGGTGTGATGGAAATACAGTAATTTTCCTGCTTGGCTGACGAACATCTCTAGTATTAATATTATTATAAACAATTAATCAAAGAACTTGTTTGTTAGGATTTTGAATGAAGAGGATGAAGATCCAGCAGAAAACATTCTTAAAACTCCAAATGGGAAATCACAGAGCCTCCAGAAAGATCGATTTGATTTGACACCTTACACAAATGAAGGCTTGTTCTCGTCTGGAAAACCTTCGAAGCATGTGACACCCTTCGGCCAAAGAACAGAAAAATTTGTTGTGAAGTTCAGCATTAATAGCATGCCTGATAAGGACACTGCTGAAAAGGAAGATGATTGTGAGAATGATGAGGATGCAATCATCAAGAAAGTTCGACCCCTGCAAAGATGCTCCTTGACAGTCCATGGATCAGGATTTGGACTTGAACCAAATTGCAGGTTCATGTATGACAGAGTTGAAGATAGGGTATTCATTGTTTATCATAGCATTGGATTTGACTCACCGGCATGATTTTAGTACATGCTCTAAAATGATTTAGTTTCTGGTGTTATAGTTTAATGCTCTTGAAAACCGAATCATGAAGCATGCTAAAGCTCTTGCTGCATCTGGGCTCTACGAAGAAGCAGTGGACCCTACAGTTGCTTCACAGGTAGTTTAATTGTTGTCTTGCTGGATGTCTCTCTGAAATTAAGTGCATGTAAAATTTTGATTAAGAGTTAGATTGTTAGGTTAGGATTTAGTCTACAAACCTAAGCCAGTCCATCTTGCTGTTTATATTTTAACTTTTATCCGATAATTAATGACTGCACATAGTGATTGCGTGGAACACCTTTCCAAGCAAATGCTTAGTTAGTTCGGTGATACCACAAGACTAAACGTGTGATCCTGTGTCAGAAAAACATGTTTGCAGTAGGCATGATTTGTTGTGATGGTGAAGGACACTTGAATGATAAGTCCATCTTGTTGCAAAGCAGGTATTATTATTCGTTATAATAAAATTTAAAAAAAAAACATGTATTATTATGTATTGTTTATTTCATGCTGTCCAACTAAGAAGCACGGACACGAGATACGGACACGTAGACATGCCATTATTAAAAAATGCAGGACACGGATACGTCGAGGATACATTATTTATTATTATTTTTTATGATATACTATTTAAAGATCAAATCCAAAATATTTTAGTTTTTTTTTATTAACTATAAAAAATAATTTAAATAAGGATGAACATGAAGATTGAATAAGCAATTGAATTTAACCTATGTAGTTAGTTATATGAGTTTATTTAAATCCAATAAAAAACAAAATCTCACCATTTTTTCAATGCTACCCTTAACAATCTCTAAATATTTTAGTTTTTACCTCCTTTTCTTTTTTTCCATTCTATTTTCTCTTTTTCTTTCATTTTTCCATTTTAGTCCATCTATCTTTGATGGAGGTCATCGTCGATCTCTTCCACCAACACTACCCATTGTCGTGTCATTGACAATTTGAAACAAATAAATCTTAAATGGAGTGTCCATGAAGTATCTGTGATGTGTCGGTGAAGTGTCCAAAATTAAAAATAATAATAATAAAGGAGGACACGAAATTTCGAGTGTCGGACACGTGTTCAAAGAGTGTCCGGAAGTATCGGTGTTGGACACGAGTACGACACGGATACGTTGTCAAAATAGAAGTGTCCGTGCTTCCTAGCTCTCCAAGTGCTTTACTTTTCTATTACCACCAATGTTTCTGTTTCAAAAGTAACAATACAAATACTGTATGCTGATAGTTATGTGTGTTCTAAACTTTAAGCCTTATTATTATTATTTTTTTTTGGTTAATTTAGTGTTGAGCACTCTGGGGGGCAGCGAGTTCGTCTTGAATTACACAACTTAAGCCAGTTTTCTATCTTTCCAGGCCAGGTACAATACGTAATGTTAATACTACTTTTAATATCATCGAAAAAATGTACCTGCCTGTAAGAATTGAATTCACGCAGGTAGTAGGCATTGAAGGGCATAATCCTAGTGGACACTGCTTGATTGCATCCAAACTTGTAGATTCTTTTCCTTTGTCTGCCTCAATTGATCCCATTCTGCCTCCAGCAAAGAAGATAGCTTTGAACCATGATATTCAGCCAATTGAACAACCTTCTACACAGTCAGAATTATCAATGGTGTGTGTTGTTGTTAATTCCCCGTATTTTTTCAGTCACCTTCTGCACTAGTCATCATTGTATCATAACTCCTGTAGCATGTTTCTTGTTATTATCACATTGAACAGGTTAATATCCCTGATCAAGTTGATTAATTTAATACATGCTTGAAATATTGTTAAACAGATTATTGCATCAGGCCCCTATACAACGACAGACAACTTATTGTTTGAGCCTTTGACAGAGTTGCTAGCATATGCAAAAAGAAAGCCTCCTCAGCTACTAATATTGGTAAATACTCATTCGTTTCTTTTGATATTATGACATGACCTGTTAATAGAACTTGTTGACATTTTTTGTTGTTTTAGTTTGGGCCATTCGTTGATTCAGAACATTCTGAGATCAAGAAAGGAACTGTAGAGATGAGTTTTGAGGAAATTTTCAACTTTGAAGTCATCAGAAGGGTAATAATTAACATTGTATACTTTATTTCGAATAACCTTATGTTATTTTATCTTCTAATTCTGGCTTTATTTCGTTCAGGTGCAAGACTATGCAGAACATATCGGTCCTGATGCACGTGTACTTTTGATGCCATCTATAAGGGATGCTAATCACGACTATGTTTTTCCTCAGGTACAAATTTTTAAGTCAGTTCTATCAGTTTTTAAATGATTAAATTATTAAAGATCACCTGTGTTCTGCAGCCTGCTTTTGACATTCCATCTCGTCTTAGACTTCAGGTAATTTATTTGGCTTTGAGTTCCTTTTAATTTTTGTGGAGCTATCTTGAGAAATGCTTACTGTTGAACCATTTTGGTTTGGTTCAGATATCCAGTCTCTCAAACCCAGGCATTTTGGAAGCAAATCAGGTATACCAGTGATTTATCTTTGCATTTCTGCACGAGCTTTCGATTAATTTATTGTTTTGATAAAGATCATCCTATATTGAAAGTATCAAATTTGCAATCACTTGTTATCAATTAGTAGGTGGCTGTTTTTATCCTATAAAACGAATGAAAGATAGGAATATTGAGATCTGGATGCTCCATTGCAATATATATAAATATATATACACACACACATCATTATTTAACAAAGCAAAAAAAAAAGAAAAAATTGATCCAACTAAGACCGGCTTTTAGTGTGTCGATTATGTGCTTTTTGTTCTGGAGTAGAAATAACATCAACAATCCATTGACATTCTATTTCTTACAAATGATGAATTACATTCAGGATATCCTGCACCTGTACCTCCACATGCCATGCGATAAATTTTTAGTTCTTAGTCATAAAAAAAGGAAAATGGATAGTCTTTTTGAACATTTGTGGTTACCTTTTGTTGAAAATAAGCATAATGACCATTGGTCCTGTTTTTCTCTTGCCCTTCTCTTTGGAATTCTGACAGGGGAAAAAGAAGCCAATGCAAAATGGGAAAATCCTTTAGACTTGCTAACTGAATTATCTTCTACGCTTGGTTCGATTTTTATTCTTTAGTTATTTAATTGAAGGGAAAAAGGATTGGAAAGAAAGATTTATAAGAAATGTACATCATTCTCCTACCTACATATAATGTAGTAATCTCTAAAAGAAACGAAAACCATGTCATGGTTTTCTGTGAACTCTGTTGGTCAATCATCTTTTAGCTGGTCTAATGCCCCGCACAGAGGAGATTATAATACAATAATGACGCCTTGACTTTTTGGACCTAGACTACCTAGTTTTCAAGCATACAAAACTGTTTTCTGATGTATTCAATGAAACCTAGACTACCTAGTTTTCAAGCATACAAAACTGTTTTCTGATGCATATCGATACTAAGCGAATTCTGATCTTCCATCAAATGGATTTCAGGCAAAGATAGCCTGCTGCACCATGGATATTCTTAGACACCTTAGTGGAGAAGAGCTGTCAAGAAATCTAACAAAGGGAACAGCCAACGACCGCCTGAGCACACTTGCAAGTCATATCCTCCGGCAGCGCAGGCATGTTTTATGTCTTTTTTTAGTACAATGGAGGATTGGGGGTCAAACCACAAACCTCGTGGTTATAATATACATCATATACCAATTGAGTTCTGCAGAGTTGTTTTATGTTAGGCATAACATAACTCATAAGAATGTTGGATATTCCATTATATATTGTGTAGTGTTTATCTTACAGTTCTCTTGTTTCACCTATTTACAATACACAACAGCTTTTATCCTCTATACCCTCCAGCTGAAGGAGTTCCACTGGACTTTTCGCTTGCCCCAAGAGCTCTCGACATCTCTGTAATACCCGATATTCTCATTCTCCCATCCGATATGAAACACTTCGTGAAGGTAAGTGTTCACATTAGTTCATTATTGTACAATACATTTTATGTATTACTATCATTTTCTTTTACCTTTCATCTTACATCAGCTTTTATTGTCAAAACGACGCCCCCATTATGAAAGTTAGAAATGTGGCATCGATACACTTTACATAATAACGTAGACCAACTGGAACTCCTCACATTCCTGCATGTAAGCAAATAAAACGTCATGTTAATAAAAGCTTCAATGACTTTGAAACTCTGTCAGGTTATATCCCTTGGTGAGGGAGGTACGGAAGATGAGCGATCGAGCTGCGTGTGTGTGAATCCCGGAAGATTGGCCAAGGGTGAAGGAGGTGGTAGTTTCGTAGAGCTTAATTACTTTGGTAGGCCTGACCAGATTAACGCTGCAGTTGTCAGCATATGAATAGTGGACCGACGACTTAGCCGTCTCTGTTTTACGCCAAATCTTGTCCGTTCAACATGGTGCTTAAATTACAGGTAAACCAGAATTGGTTGTAGTCTAGTCTATTTCATTAAATTATCATCAGATATGAGAGTTGTAATAAGATATTAATAGGGTATATATATTTGTCCTTGTGAAACAAGAGAGAGAAGCGTTTGTTTTTCATGCTTTATGATAATAACTCCCAAATATGGAAAGTAAATCCATTGTATTGTATATTTCAGGCATTGTAGCATATCTAAGGACAGAATTCATTTGAATTGGTTAAGGTATTATTTGTTAGCTACGATTTCGAATGTCGTAAGTTTGTATTTCACTCGTAATGCTGGAAATATACATTAAAAACAGAATAAGAAAACTAATTTGTTCTATTCCAACAATACCATTAAAAAAAAACATCCACCTATTATCATCCCTAAACTAAGAATGAATTACATCCAACAATCCTTGTGGCTGGGCATTCAAATCTGCAATCTCTTGTTCGAAGATATACGTCAATTGCCGCTAGACTAAACCCGTCTTTTCATCTAAAATATATTCACACTGCTTTCCCATGCCTTCTGTACTGATACAACAGAACCCAATGGTTCCCAACCCACAATATACTAACACAAATAGCAGTTCCAATTACACCCATCCATGAAATCCAAGCCCACATGGGAATCAAATTCTCAGCCCCAACATAAAATTCTCCCATCTTATGCAAAAACACAGGCGCCAAGCCCCCTCTAAGAATGCTGTAAAGGGTATAGAAATATGGAGCCACAAAGTCCTGAAACTTAGCTGCGGCCGCCACATCTGTCCTTCTGTAACCCGCAAGGGTCCAAGCGTTCTGGCATGCGCTGCTGAGCTCCGCAAGCACCAGTAGCACCAGAATTGCCACAGCCCCGCGACGAACCAAGTAATGGCAGGTTATAGAGACGTAAAGCACGGCCAAATGATGAGCAATGAAGACGAAGTCGCGTGGATAAAACAGCACGTAATGAAGAAGATCCACCAAGAAATAAGCTATGCTGTATTCGAGAACAAGGCCCTGGAGTCTGGTGTTGGTAGCTGCGAAATCGGCCATGTTGGGAGCCCGAAGAATTGCGACGATAGCCACGAAGACGACGGGGCTGCCATGGGCGAGCGAGATGAAGCAGCTTGATGCCTCGAGCCTGTGCTTTGGCCCCCAGGTTCTTAACACGACAAAGTAGGCGAAAAGATACACGAATAGGAACATGAGGAAGAACAAAGCCAATGATGGGCAATCCAGGATTTGAAAAAACTCCATTGATATTCAAACTTCAAAGCTCTTGATGATGATGATGATAGAATAAAATTGGGAAAAAAAGGTATGAAGTTATGCTTTATGCTTAATGGGATATTCGAACTCTTTCACGGGGAAAAAAGTTTGGTCAAAATTTTCTTTTGATATTTCTTCAAATTAAAGCAACGTTATTGTTTCTCCTCCGTTGGCTTTATATGCGGCGGAGTTGCCTTATTAGCACAAACTTTCCTACTTGATCGAGGTCTTTTCTATTTTGGTAATCTTAATTGAAATATCTCATTGGATAATTATTCAATTGTTTATTTTTTATTTTTAAAATTTAAGCTTCATTTTGAAAGTTAAATTTTTCTGGTTTTTAAATTTTGGTATGCTTTTAACAAAATAGTGAAAATGTAGATATGAAAAAAAAAAAAAAAAAACATTAATTAAAGTAGTTGGGGTTGACATAATTTTTAACAATCAAAATTAAAAAATAAAATGGTTATCAAATACTTTAAATATCCAATTTTAGTTTCAATGATAAATTTAAAATTATTAATCAACGTTCGTTAGAAGATATTAATAATTTTGTCTTAAAAAAAGATATTGATAATTTTAAATAGGATAAATTTTATAAAATATATAGAATAAAAAACTAAAATTTCAAAGAAAACTGATGGATTTTAAGCTTTTTTAGGTGGACATTTGAAAATTTGGGGATGAACATTGAATATATGTCAAAATATAGAGACTAATATGGTATTTTAATTTTTATCATATTATCGAGTTCCTACCAATATTAGGCTTTTTAAGTTCTGTGTGGATTAGGTTTTGTTAAGTATCGTGCACGATTAATTAAGTTAATTAAGTATGTAGGTGAGTTTGATTGGAATTTTAAATGTGTTTTTGATTGGTGGAGATTAGATAAGCTATAATATTAGAATCATAGATGCCTTTGGCGTCAAACTCTTAATTCCCGGTAGGAAGCCGAATAAAGAATTCAAGAATATATATATATATATATATATATATTTTTTTTTTTTTTTTTTTTTTTTTTTTTTTTTTTTTACGTT
>JBBMKA010000005.1:11205726-11219228 GCA_037833695.1 Sechiopsis laciniata | reverse complement strand
TGGACAATTCCAACATATAGTGCGGCAATCCAACTAGAACTTATGACACTATGAATGACGCCACTATGTCATTATCCTCAATCATTCAACTTGTTTCCATGTTTTTCCAAATCAAACATTAAATGTGGTGCATTTAAGACCGAGAATTAAAGCTAGAAGGAGTAGAGCTCTAGTTACATCATGTACAACTTAATAATTAAGAGATTACAAATTTGAAATCCCCTATCCTTCAATAAAACTAATAAAAAGTAAACTAAAATATTCATTGAGTATATAGCTCTGTGGCTAATACTATCTCTCATTATAGATTTGAATCTCACTTACATATTAGGTACAAAAAAAAGGACCAATATCAACACAGAATAATTAAAAGCATGTTAAGTCCAAATAATATGTTAAAAAGAGCCAACACCTATGTCCTCTGGTTCAAAACAGCTGAAAATATGGGCTATAAATGAGTATAGATGTGGATGGGAAAATGCTTTGAATAATATATTTAGTAACTAGCAAGCAGAATTAGAAAGAAACAAATCAATGTTAAAGCTTTTTTAACAGTTGAAGTACAGTAGACATCCTAAGTTTCTGTTCTATCTAATAAGGTGAATTAAAGCAGACAAAACATGGACTTATTTTTCTCATTGATAATGACAACAAAATGCCAAATATGCAGCGGTTTTTTTGTCTAATCTCATGCAACTTTCTTTAATAGTGTAATATGGGGAAGAAGAAAAAGTAGCTCCTTAATTAATTCAAGAGTTGGCAATAACTAAGTGGTTCTTGAGTTTCATGAGTAAATCAAAATGTGCAGATTGAAACAATTGGGCCTTGACCATTTATATTGTCAAAGCCCATATTACCCTATTTTATTGAGTGAAAGCCCATCACAACAAGGAGGTTCCACTCTTTTCAAGAATTTATGAAGGATAAACTAAGATTTCTGGCAGAGAGCTCAAGAAATTGCTACATCTCATACATTAATGAGTCCTACGATTGGAATGAATGATGAAACAACCCTCACCTTCTTCTCTGCACTAGAGAGTTTCCTTCCAAAAGCGTATCGATTTATCGGTCCCGCAGGAAATGAAGGCCGACTCTGTTGGTGAGTGCTCGAGCCACCGGGGTGCTCCGATGTGGTTAGAAGGGCACCTTGCTACTCTCTCTGCTGTCAAAGCATCCCAAATAACAATCTGCAAACATCAAATCTTATCAATTTTGCAAAACATAGGCTGGCAAAAGACATCAATGATACAACTATAAGAAGTGAAAACAGAAGCAGAATCAACCTCATTGCTTGGTTCATCTACTGATAGCACAAACTCTTCAGTATCATTGAAGACAGCCTAATAAGAAAAAAATGATTGAAACTGTCAGGACTCGGATGGAATTGTAAACAGTTTCTTCATCAGAGTATTTGGCTCTTGAATTTAATACTCTTTAGTTTATTAAGTCCAAGGTTAAAAATTTTGTGTTTACATTGACGAAAGAACAAAACATCAAAATTTAGGATTGTATAATGTGTAATGTGTAGTTTATGATTTGTAACAGTAGTGTGATCTATAAAAGATAGTTTTCTTCAGCCAAGATTTATGCAACCTGTGGGATGAGAAAACTTAGCACGAGTTAAGGGAACCCACAAATCGAACATAGGTTGTTCGGGTAGGTGAAGAACTAATTTTCATATATTTAAAGCCAAAATGGAAAAATATGTACTTGATTGCCAAGTTAACTTTCAAGAAGAATGCGGAAGTTTTGTGGCTCAATTTCTTAGTCGCGATTTTTTGGAAGATTTGGATGAAACAACTCTTAAAAGATAAGAAGCATTCCTCAAACGCCATTATCGACTCACTCACTTACATACTTAGCTTTGTTTTTTAGTCATCCATCTCAGCCGTTTTGTAACTATAGTCTCAATATTTTATTCTCACGGTGGCATAGCAATTTATAATTTTCAAGATACCTTTTGTAACTTTTTCAAACATCAATGAAAAGTTTTTGTTTCCTATAACTAAAACCTAGAGAACCATAATTTTAGTGTCAAGGAGCTAAAAAGTTTTCCAATGCATCTAGATTGTCCTAGTTATGGTAGGCACATGTGAACTTTATGAGCACCACTGCCAAAGGCTTTTAGTCAACAGAAACATCAGGAAACATTTACAGTTTTAACTTTTAAGCAATCAATAGAATCTTGAATTGACAGATGACAGATGACATAAAGCAAAAAAAGTTGTTCGAAATGAAACCAGACCTGACACCTCAATTGCATATGAGTAGCTCCAACATATTGTTTCACCAGTTTCCCCGTCCCTACATCCCAAAGCTTTACAGTGGAGTCCTTTCCACAAGAAAGAACAAACCTGAGATACCAACGATTGAGTCATTGAACAAAACTACAAGAAACCAATGAAAAGATCAAATATATTCTTTACTTGAAAACCTCATTATGATTGTGGCTATGTTGATAAAATTGTACAAGAGATCTAACAAGCTTACCTTTCATCCTTTGTGAATTTGGCACTAGTTGCCTCTGCCGTGCCATGTGCACTAACCATGGAGCGGAGACATTTCGCACTAACACCGTCCCATAAACGTACTGCACCGTCTTTTGAAGCAGTGACGTACATACTACCTGTTGCTGAATACCTGATCTGTATGGTCATTAAGTCTGAACTGTGAGAATTCCCTCTACATCTAATAGGATTTGGATAGCAAATAATTCGAAAAATGAAGTTCATAGCACCTGATTTATGGCTCCATTATTTCCTATTTCTGGAACATTTGCAGATAGAAAGCACTGGAAAGTATTCACATCATACAGGTGCGCAATTGGATGATCCGTTCCTGAAGTTTTCACCCATGTCAGTGATTAGCCCCTGATGTAAAATGGGGCCTCTTCTTATTTGGTTTCATTAATTTTAGATCTAAAGACCAGATGGTAGTGGTCAAACTTGGACAGAGCCAGTAGGATAGGACTGAAAGCAAAGCCAAAACCGAGCTGTTGGTTTTAGTGGGCGGATAGCTTGCTCATCCAGCCCTCTACTGCAATGTTTTGCCGAAGTTGTGAAGTTATGTTCATTTAAATTTAATAAGTAAAGATAAGTCAGTGAAATGGGCAGAAAGCTTTCCAAAAAACTCAAGTTTAAGTTTATAATACAACTTTATTTCAATGTTTTGAAAGGCTAAAGGCAGCCTTGAGGTTTTTGTTCTTGCAGAGGCAAGACGCAAGCCTAGAGACAGTATGAAGAGTAAGTCTAAATTTTAATTTAAAATATTATACAAATCTTAAATTTGTGTAAATAAGTACCGCAAAACACAATACTTATATAAAAGCATAAAAAAACACCCTACAATTGTCGCATAAACAAAATTTCTACAAAAGAATCTTTAACATCACTATGATTATCACTAACAGGATTGATCATTCTACTTTTTTTTTTTTGTTAACAATATTTTCAAAGTGCAAAGTAGTAAGAGTTCAAATTGTTATGATTCAAACCCTTATATTTTTAAAGAATTGAAAAATTAATACTATTCTTCAAATCATTGTGCCGGCATAGAGACTTTTTCATCAAGGCGTAAGCTTCTCCAATGAGAGATATAAGCATTTTATGATTTAAAGATGGCACAAGCCTAGAGACTAAAAGTTAAAGCCCTTAAGCCTCAATAGCTTTTTAAAACATTCATTTCAACAATAAGTAGCATGTACTTGCATACTTTCAAATATTAGAATGCAAAGAACGGTTAAGCTATCGCTTAATTCAGAAGGAAGAAGGAGATACCTGCTAAAAGATAATCGCCTGAAGGATGAAGTGATATAGAACGCACGTTATGAGTATCCTTTACAACAGAGAGGAAAAATGAAAAATTTAAGAGAATTCCTTCTGAAGTAAAATATGTTGCAGGATTTGAAAGCTATAGCCAAATGCACAATAAGATACGGGCAAAACCTGGATAACTCTGAATGCTTTCTTTGCAGTCAATTTGGAGAAGTCAAAGAACCTAGATAAAAAGCATTGTAAAGAATTGAAAGATCAGTTGTATTTTATTCACCATTGGAGTAGGTATCTTTAGAAATGGTAACAATAAGGTTAAAATTTGTTCTCTTTTATTGAATGGATGACTAAAGTAATGCGTGAGAATAAGATCATGAACCAAGTCCTCTTATGATTGAAAGCTTACATTAATGGTGAACTAATAAGATTGAGTTGTTTTATAAAGCATTGACGACAAAAAATTTATAAGATACTAAAAGTAGTAATAATTTGTATCGTTATTATGTAAGGCATAGAGACTTTAAGCCTCAACGTGCTATTATAGAGGTGTAAACCTCTTATAATCCAACGAAAGTGTAAGCCACGAGACAAAAAGTTAGAGTCTTGCCTTGAAGCGAGTCTCGAGGCGTAAGCCTCAATAGCTTTTTAACACATTGCATAATTGTAAGTGAAAAATAGAGGTAGGGAGCTACACACTCAAGCAAACGATCTCAGGTAAAATGGATCGAGAAAGAATCATACTTTATTGTCTGATCTTTTGCACCAGTTATAAGAATAGTATTCTGAGGATGAAAATCTAAATCATTTATTGGCTGCAATATATTAGGAGAGGAATTAGTCATCAATGGAGAAGGAAAATCTTATTGATAACACAGAAACATACACAAAATTAGAATAAAGTGCCAAATGATTCGAGACAAACGATCCATTGTGAAATGGTAAATAACAACTTGGGTAAAAAGTTAAAGAAGAAGAAAATCTCTGGAAAAAAAAAACTATCAGCATAGTGCATGCATCGCTGTCACGAATGTGATGAACTAACTTGAATGTGATCGTAAAATGTTCTTATAACAGGTCGGACAGGACCATCTTTTGCATCTTGCAGCATCATCTGCTTGATCTTGGCCACCTTATAAGAAAAAATATCATGTTAGTCAGATCTAATGTTGACTAAAGTAACTCACTTTATAACTTTAAGGGAAATCATCAATACCTCAAACAGCTTTATTGACATATCCGCGCTTCCAGTGGCAACAAATCTCCCATCAGCACTGAACCTTGCACATCTGGCAACATTCTAGACAAGTTTAAGCCATCAGCCCAACATGAAAATACAATAGTCAAACTCAGCCAAACCAAACATAAACCGATCCATCAAACAAGAAAATAAAACAAATCTATTCCCCCCAGCCATACATAGCCAATATACATATTGTTGGTTGATATAATTAAATTTACCCCAACTCACCAACTTAAGCTTTTGGGTTGATTGGTGATTTAACATACTTCAACATGGTATCAGAGCAGGAAGTCCTGAGTGGTTGATATAATTAAATTTACCCCAACCTATCAGCTTAAGCTTTTGGGTTGATTGGTGATTTAACATACTTCAACACATATCATAATGAGTAGGATCTTATCCAGCAAAACAAGGTAATGTTACTGAAAAACAAATATAATACAAGTACAAGGCGACAACAAAATAAATAGGGTTCTCTCTCTAAATCTAAGCCTTACCAATCCCAAACCTTAACAAGAGTAACAAAATTTTAGGCAATGACAATCCCTTCCCTCTCACCTTACGCTCTGAAAAATTGTTTCATTATACAGAAAAAGTGTTGCACTTAGTTTAGTTACCTTATGCTCCGAAAGATGTCGTGTCTCATGCTTCGGAAAACTCTTCGACGAACCTTTTGTATCCTGTGCAGTGCTATATGAAGGAAACAAAAGGAAGAAGAATCGAAAGAGGGTTGTTAGATTTCCTCTACTTTTCACAACTCATTGCAATGAATTGCACATTTAAGCCTCTAGATGATCAACACTATAGGTATAGCTCATATGGAAAAGCTTTACAACCTGAAGTCAATAGCAAAACCACGAGAGGCCTGTGTAGACCCAAATGCAGTGGGCAATGATGAACCAAATTCATACAATGTAGATGCAGGATTTCCTCTTAACATCTCATCTTTCTCCACTGCAAGACCCTGATATCACCTTAATACAGAAACCTCCATTAAGCAACCCCAAACTCAAAGGGCTGATACAAAAAGATTCTAGGAAGCAAATCCAGACCTTTGCAACAAGCTCCATAAGCTTATTAGACGGGACATCAACACTCAGTGGCGTCATTGTAGCTGAAGCAGCAGCACTTGCAGCCTACATACCATAGTCATATAATATCATTCCAACAAGTAATATCTCAAAATTACATCCATTTGGTATCATCAAGTTCTAAAAACCATTAAAAGGAGAACAAAAAACACAAAACTTAAAGGGTAAGATATAAGTTTAATCCCTACGGTTAGAAGAAAGTTAGAATTTAGTCCTTATGATTTGAAGAAAGTTAGAATTTAGTCCCTTTGATTTTAAAAACTAAAATTTAATCCCTATGGTTTTATTAAAACCTAAAATGTAGTCTTTATGGCATGTAATCATTAGGTTATTAAATATATGGAAGTTCACTATCTATCCATGCCTAAATGATGCGATTCTTTTGTTATCAATCACTTAACTCATAATTTCATCAATGAAACATGAATAATTAACTTTTAGGGTATTTAATTCACTAACGATTAGAATAATCTACGATGACTATTTTTTAGGTTTTATGAAATATGGACTAAATTCTATATTTCTCCAAACCGCAGGAATAAACTCTAACTTTCTTCAAATGAGACAAATTTATATTTTTACCCAAACTTAAACTAGGCAAATCGAAACAAAGACCAAAATCAATACACAAAACCTAAAATGAAGTGACCCAGATGCTTAATAACCAAAAGCTTGCCTGGGTGAGGTTGTGGCCGCGAAGATGAGCAACAATGAGAGAATTGACTTGTCTGTAAAGCTTCCCATCTTGAAGGGTCTGTTCGAAGCTACCTTCCATCTCCTATGAAACACAACCAAATCAAAGTTCTTGAGTTCAGCACCTTACTTTGGCATTCTTCACTGTTCAAAGCCCCATAAAAATATATGTTTTGATTTCCTCACAGACTCAGTAGCATGTTGTGGTTTTACAAAAACTGAAGATGAAAAATAGAGACATGGGTCACTAAAAAGATTGTAAATTGGAAGAGTTTTAGGGGATTTTCATTCTGTTTTCAATTAGGTTTGTGAGATTTCTCGGTTCAATCGAATTGAACCAGATCTTGTCGGTTTATTCATGTATTTGATGAACCGAGACCAGGCAGTGGCATTTTCGTTATTTAGTTCGGACTCTCGGCTCTTTTAGGAGGTGATTGAATTTTGGGGTTGAAAAGAGGAGAGGAGAGAAAATGGAGAGGAAGAGGAAGTGGAAAAATTTAGAGATTAAAATACTTGTTTCGATATTGATATTTTGGAAAAAGATGTTACAAGAGTGTTTATTTCATATTAATTTTTTATAATGTAATGATAGTATATTTTAGATGGATTGAGAAATTTAATATATTTTATCTATATTATATGGTTGAAAATTAAAAATATATATATATAATATGACGTTTGATAAAATTATATAAAAGATACTTTATTATTTATTATATAGTTTAAAATTAGAAAAGTTTTGATGTAACACTTAATAATATTTGATATGATGTTGAATGAGAAGTTGGAGAAAAGTTGAGAAAAGATTGATGTACTAAAAACAAACATGGTGTTTAGAATTCCCAACTCCTTTCCCTTCTTCTCTTCTCGTCAACACCAAATCCTAAACACTCCCTAAACATTGAGGGCTACCTATTAATTTATTTTCTAAACAGTGCTGAGTTACGGTTTATGCTTTGGTTTTTTTTTGTTTTTTGGTCTTTCGAATTTCTGTGAAACTTTTTTCTGCTTATTGTTGTTATTTGTGATTTTCGTTTCGCTGGTTTTTTTTTCCTCCATTCTGCTTCTGATCTTTGGTTTGTGTGGATTAGAGTTATGCTTATATAAACTCTAGTTAAATGAAAAAGAAATGGTTTCGAACTGTCAAAGTTTAACACTTCGTATTTGAGTGTAGTGCTCTATCTAATTGATTGCTAATTTGATTATGTGATCATTGTTGTAAGGTTGTGGTTTTAATTGTTTGTGATGTTATTTTCTTTTTGTTAGTTTTACCGAAATTGTTTTTAATACAAATTTAAGTGTAATATACAACTTTCAGTTTGTTGTTTCAACATTAGTTGGGTTTTCTTGAGCTATATGCACACTTCAACTATTTTTTATGAAATATGACATTTGACTCTACAACGTTTAGATGTCAAGAAAACTTGTAAAAAGTTAATTGTTAGATGGGTGGCTATCATGGATTAGATCTTCTTTAACCATTAGGTCAATCTATGGTAGTTGTGATTCAACTTCTTATTGGCTATCTTTGAATACCAATGGCCACCATTGGCTCAATGCAGTTAAAGCTTTTTCTATATAGAGATTTGGTTTGAAAGAAACCAACAAACTTTAGAAGACAAATACATAGACTGGGATTTCATGTTTTGACCTTAAGCATCTATAAACTTCTTTTTGAAGCACTCTTTTCAAATCTTTTGAGGGTTATTCTCTTTATGATATTAATCTAACGTGACATGCATTTATTACTTCTTGTTAGTTGCTTTTTAGTTACTTTTACTCTTTTCTTTATTCTCAAGAACACTTTTCATTCCCAAAAAAAAACTGTTACACAACTTTCAGTACTAGCCAGGAAGAATTGCTGCATAAGCATTTATACAAAATGAAGGCCCACGGTGTCGAGGTTGCGTGTTTGAATTTTCGAGGTTGCGTGTTTGAATTTTCGAGTGAGTTTAATAAAAACAAACTATCATATCTTCAATGGAGCGGATGCAGATTTTGCAAAGAAAAAATATGCATAAAACCCATGACACTAGGATCTAGGGGTTGTAAACTTATAAATATCCTTCATTAATCCCAGTAGGAAAGTCAATATTCCAATTTGGTCAAGCTTCAAACTTTTGAGTTACGCTTGAAGCAGCAAATTCAATCATTTTTCATTCGTATGACTTTTCAAGAAGTACACAATTCCAATTTCCTAATAATTACAATAAATTTGATCACATTCTATTGGACCATATTATACTTTCCTTGGATAAAGGAACAAATCTTCTCCCTTTGGTGCTGAGCTTCAGTTCTAAGATAACAATGCAAGGAAAATTGTTAGCAAAATGCAAGCTAGTTTTGACAATAGAGTTGGATTTGCATAAGCTAAGTTGGGCAGGGAGGGATAAGAATCAGGAAAGGGCATCACACATTCATCTCCATCAAAGTAAACATTTCTTGGGAAAGCCCAGCCCTGTTCTAATGTGAATGTTGAATCCTTCTGAAAAAGGATCTCTGAGTAAACGTTTCCATTTGGCCCTGCTTGAAGTAGCACATCATTGAAAGATTTTAAGCCATAGAACAAAGCTGTGTCATCGGCATTTAAGAAGAAAAGAACAATGCAAGTGAATGACCAAGAAGATAATCCAAACCAATGAAACTAACTTCGTTGTGATACAGTTAAAAAACACTGCATCATGTTTTTTTTTATCCCAAGCGAGCTTACGAGCACCTCGATTATTCTCATGGGTCATACTGTCTGACCCTATAACCTTTGTATTTCCTAGATAAGATGGTCACTATGGATTGAATCCATCACTTTTTAGTTACTTATAACACTCTTGATTGCTAGACCTCTCCATGATGGTTTTACATCATGTTTGAATGCAAAAATTCTTCTCATCTCTGAGATTTTCATCAGAAAAAAAAATTGTACTTACTCTTAGAGATGAAAGGGGTTAGTGGCTTATACACAAAGCTAAAAACTTTCATTGTGTTGTTGAAATTGGGGTGTTCAACTACAAGAGTCCATTGTGAAAAGTTTAGTTGATAGTTGAGATTGGTGATAGTTATCTTCACCCGCCAATATCCCTTGTAGTTTTCTTTAACATGCCAGTGAACTTGAATTGGACAGTTATGTCCAGTGCACTGCAGCAATGGTACAGTGTCATTTGTAGGCTCATTCAATCCCATAACGCTTGGAAGGTCGGATTCAGTCCTGCGTTATGCTACACCTCTAATGATAGCTGAATAGATATGAATGGATGATTCGGAAAGAGATAAAAAAAAGATTCTCACACTTACATGATACATTCTGTTGTGCCTTGGCAGCCACAAGCACATGTTTGACAAGGAGTGATG
The DNA here is from genome assembly GCA_037833695.1 of Sechiopsis laciniata. Taxonomy (NCBI): domain Eukaryota; kingdom Viridiplantae; phylum Streptophyta; class Magnoliopsida; order Cucurbitales; family Cucurbitaceae; genus Sechiopsis; species Sechiopsis laciniata. Next base: position 11,209,089 of record JBBMKA010000005.1, on the reverse strand, counting down.
TTTGAGTTATAGAAAGATGACATGGAGACACAGCAGGTTGGTGTTTCAGAAGCAAGAAACTGGGAGTAAGTGCATGTCACATTCCAAGTCACTGCAAAAGAAGCAAAAAATGGGAGTGTGATGATGGCAGGTAGTTGAAATGTGATCATGTAAAAAGAACTTGTAAGACATGGATGTCCCTTGTCCCCAAAGGGTGGCGGTGGTCGAAAACTTGAGTTTTAAAGGTGTGCTCCTCTTAAGGTCTCAGGTTGGAGACTCACCTGTGACATTAATTTTTAGAAACCTCTCTTATTTCTATTCCTTCGATGTCTTCCAGTGCCTGGCCTAAGGACGGGCATGGTTACTCTGGGTATGCTTGAGCAAAGCTCCGATTTCCCAATTCGAAAAAGAAGACACGGATGTCCCTTTTTATAATTTGGTGCAGTTATGATACTTACTCAATGCATTAGTTTTTCGGCGACCATCGGGTGTGTAGAAAGCCGACGGCGGAGCAATCATTGCATGGCCGCATGTGTAGCCTAGCCCGGGGCCATACAAGGTGAAATTCTTGGGAAGTCTCACTGTTTTATTTGAACAGCCAGAATGACCAACAGTTAATTGGAAGGTTGAGACAGCAGATGAAGGATCTTGTTCCCAAGATGTCAAGACACCACCTTTGCAGCAGCCAGAGACCTGTTTGTTGTAAGGAACACCTGGAAGCAAGTCAACCACTTTTGGATCTCTTTTGCAACTATGTGGGATAGTTTGTGTAAATGTGGAAGTGGAACAATCTCCTTGATCTGTAGCTTGAGCCCCCTGCATGGACCAGATGATTTCTTTCTTTGCCCAAACCCATCCCAACGTCCACCCAGGGCTCGTGATATGCCGGTACGTCTGAAAGTTGGTTATAGTCACGGTTGCCTAGAAATTTGATGTAATATATAGCACATTACTCATCAATCAGACCATATTACATAAAAAGAGGACATGCGTATGTACTTTGCAACTGTGTTGAAGAAGAGACCTACCCCATAACCATCTCCAGTCCAGTACATGATATCCCATTTGATTTCGATGTTTCCATTCGGGTCCAACGAGTCGTATGCCGCTATGAAAACAAAGAAAAAGATCAGCATGAAAGAAATGGAAGCAAAGTAAGTCTGTTACATTATTACATCTCAGTGATTTCATTAATGTTACTACCTGCCAGAGAAATCATAGATAAAATAAAGAAAGTGGCTGTAACAGCTTGGTATGTGTGTTTATCTGAAACCATTTTACAAACTTAGAAGAGATCTTATTTACTAACAAAAGAAATTTTGGGTTTGAATTGTATGATCCAAAGCCACAAAAGCAAGCCTTATATATTTCATTTCTGGTCATTTTACATATGTTATGCTGCTGTGCTGAGTATGCAAGAATTATCAGGCAGTTTGAACTCTTCAACTTCTATGTTTGAATCAATTCAAGCCATTGCCAAATGTCAATAGCTCTCTGTTGAAATTGTTTACATAGGAAGGTGATGGAAGGGAATTCTAATAGTTCCATTTGGAATAAGGTATATAACAAATCACATTCTGTCACTATGTTATGAACCTGAATTGAAAATAGTTATATGTTAAATCCAACCACATAATGCTCAAAAGCCAGGTGTGCCATTATTTATTTTAATTTCACACATTTTAAACTTGGCTTTCAGATAAGAAAGGGTCTAGAGAAATGCTAGACTAGGCACCAAAGGTTATTGTATGTATTAGCATAGCCTAAGGGCATCTCGGTAGATATGCAGTTCGCTGTCTTTCAGTAACATTAATAAATTAAGAGAGTCATAGGTTCGTATCTTCGAGTTAATTTAGTAAAAAAAAATGTTTTGATGTCTTTAGACTTTGGATCTTAGGATGAATTTGAAAGTTAGAACAATTATAGAATCATTAAAAGTCATACATATCTTTGAGAGCGTTGAATTTGTGAAAATCCTGAAATTTAATAAAATATTTGTCGATTGTTACCTTGTTTTGAAGTGTAAATTGTACTTGTTGGAGTTGAAAATTTCAAATGATTCTTACATGTGAATGAGAATTGAGTTCAACTACTATGATGTATGACTTGATAATCAATAAGTTATAGATTAGAATCTCTCATCATTATCATTATTTATATCGTTAATTTTTTTTTTTTTTAACTACCATTTCGTTTATATCATGTTTATCCAAAATTACATACCTTAAAACCTTCTATTGCACTCATTTGAATTTTTGTAGTTCATTCGTTTCACAAGATTTTCCAACCCTACAACTCAAGCTTATTTTAAATGGTGCACTAAATATCTTTATGGTGCACTAAATATCTTTTAAGAAGTTTTTAGAGACTTGAATTTTCCTCAAGATAGTGAATGTAAGGATTCAACAAACTTGGTACATAAATGTTGGGTAAGACAAGAATAATACTTGCCCTTGGTTGCTTCTTTGGCGAGTAGGAAATTGCTACTTGCCCCTCACATGGACTAATACATTAGGGACACGTGTCATATTTTTATTGATATCAAAATCTCAAATATTATATAAATTGATCTAGTGGTCAAAGACGACCTTCTCAATCTTAAAAGTTATGGTTCAATCCACAATTAATTTCAATTTTATTTAGTTAAATTGTGTACGATCAAACATATCAAAATTCAAATTCAAAATCTCACATAATATAATTTTTATTTCTCTTTCACATTCTCTCTATCTTTCATGTTAAGGCGAGTTTCAAATTATTCATTTTTATTATTCTACATATTTATGTTAAACTAAATCATGGCACTATTTTACAAAAATTGTGAAAAATAAAAGTTCAACATTTATGACAAGTTTGCAAAGATCTTTACTATTCTATTATGAATGGAAAAGGCAAATATTATTGCATCATACGAGCTTAAAGAACTATCATAAATAACTTAATGATCAAAAGAGTCTTAATAAAATTAAAATATTATATTATAAATTCATTTTGTAGTAATCACCTAGTTAAAAAATAGTTTTGTAAATAAAAAAAAAATTGTCATTCAAATATAATAGAGAAATGCAATATATATCGTAAAAATAAATTAAGTACATATAAATTGATTCAATGGAGAGCAATACTTAGATCCTTGTAAGGACTCAAACCATCCTTACTTACATTGATGGCCACAATTTAAATCATTTTTATTCACATTTTCTTAAACCCACAAAATAAAAAAGAAAATTGTGGTCATCAATTTAAATGAGGAAGACTTGAGTCTTTACAAGCCTGAAGTATTGCTCTTACGTGGATATATATATATATATATATATATATATATATAACCCAACAAAATTATGCGTAATAGGATTGCTTTCTCTTGTTTTTCTTTTCTTTTTT
>JBBMKA010000005.1:11181730-11205626 GCA_037833695.1 Sechiopsis laciniata | reverse complement strand
GTATTGCTCTTACGTGGATATATATATATATATATATATATATATATAAACCAACAAAATTCTGCGTAATAGGATTGCTTTCTCTTGTTTTTCTTTTCTTTTTTTTTTTTTTTTTTTTTTTGACAAAAGGATTGCTGTCTTTTGAGTTACTGTTGTCACCTAAAATTTAAAAGGACAATTACCAGAAATGCTTAAATGCATATTTAATTTCATTAACTTAAATAAATGTCCAAAAATTTCAACTTTTTTGTTTTGAGAAAATTTAAAAGTTTCTTAATAATTAAATACGTTTTAAGCGTATTTAATATTCATAAATACGTTGGAAAGAAATGGAGGAAATAGGGATCTCGTGCTAGTCCTCCCATTTAACCATATTTCTAGTTTTGCCCTTCAAATTTGAAGTTTATATTTTGTGCATACTATTTCAAAAATATATATATAAAAAAAAAAAAAAAAAATCGACTTAAAAATATTTCGAATGAAAATTTAAATTCATAAACTCTTAATTATTAAATCATACCGTTCATTTTTTTATTGGCAAATTTTATATTTAAGTAATGATTTAGAGTATTTTTGTAAGTACACAATAAATTACAAGTTTAAAGAAAAGGGGTTGCCCCAACTAGAGTTTTCTTCGAAGAACTCGGCATAAAGATCAGGAAGAACAAGCTTGGAACCAACCCAATTTTCTCCCAATATTTTTAAAATTTTGCTATTCATAATTTATTTTTTCCTTTTGCGAAAATCTCCATTCAATTTTATATTTGATAAGGCTATGTAATTTGAAAATAAATTTTAGGAAACTTACGAGTTTAGTCAATTTCATAAAATAATTATAAATATTATCATTTTTTTGAAATAATTTTTAAAAATATTTATCTACCATAGTCATTACCATTAATAATTATATTAATGATACATAATACTATATTATTAAGTATTTATAATATATTATTAAAAAAAATTAAAATTATTAAAATATATTAATAATGATAGATGCAAAATATTTTAAATTATCTCCCTTAAAATATTTTGTGCGAACTGGGAAAGCAGAATTTTCCTAAATTTTATTGCAGGAAAAAAATATAAGAAGCATCGTCGTCAGTGAGCCACGTGTACGGCCACGATACATAATAAATAGTCGTATTTATTATTTCTATCGATTTAAATTCACATCGTAAATTCGCCACCGGCGGCTTTTGAAGGAGTCAATTTTGCACGGTCGGCCACCACCTAATCAGAATATGTCCTGACACGTCATCTCCAATTAATGCTGATTTCCACGCTGGCTTTTGGTTTTCTGCCACGTGTTCACTATTATTGGCAAACAGTATAATACTAATAACCCACATAAAAAATTTTCACTCAAAATTACAACTCTTCGGTACGATGTTATCTCAAAATATTAAAAAATAAACCATGTTTCATGATTCGTCATCGATAATCTTGCTGTATAATGTACAAATTTCAAATTAAAATAGTTTAGTTTTAAATTCTTTGATCATATTATATGGTTAGGTGACCCACCTGTCCAATTATGCTCCATGTGACCGACAAAATTACTACTTAATTTGTTAGCATATGCTAAATAAATATATTATTTCAATTATTACCATTTATTTTTTCCCCATATGAACATGTAAGGATATGGTAGGTTTTTTTATTGTCTAGTTTTGAAAGAACAACTAGAGTTTGATGCCCACACGTTGCGAAGGTTACTAAAATAAAAATGACAACCCACAAATAAGCAATGAAAAACAAAAGAGTTATTGGATATGTCAATAACATAACAGTTTTATTGGTATCATGTGCAATTTGATAACAAAAAACTATATATTTAAGTCTTATAATTCTTAATTTTTTTAAGTTATTATAATTAAAGTAGAGATATTAGAATATGTTATTTATAACCAATTTTCTATATAATAAAATACACCAGTCATATTTTTCTTTGTCAATCAATTTTAGGAACTATGGTAAAAAAAATTGAAATCAACACTATTTTAAAAAAGCATGTTATCTGAGAAATTAATAAGAATCACATGTTGCAAAAAAAGGGAAATTATCTTAACTATATAGTATTTAGGTGTGAAAGAGTTGCCTAACCGTGGACTTGAAATTATTTTAACTATATAGTATTTTGCTAAAGGATATTTATCCATTTTATTATTATTATTTGAAAAAAATGATATTTATCCAAATTAGTTTTTTTTTAATCAAGATTTATACAAATTAGTTGGGTATATTGAAAATGTTGAACAATTTGGACAAATTATAATCGAATTAGTTAATTTATTCATGAGAGATTGATTACCCAAACTGATAAAGTATAATTATTCCGGATATGATTCTCAAAAAAAAAATAATATAAAATAATCCGGATATTTATCTTCAAAAAGAAAGAAAGATATTTAGCCTTTTTAACGTCAGTAAAAACAAACTTTTTTTTTAAACAAACAAATCGGTAAAGGAGTATTTACTAATTACTATTTATAGAAGGGAAATGAAAATAATTACGATATAACAATCATTTTGCTCACTTTTGACTATTGTAATCATTTCTTTCATAATTATATTTCTATAATTATTTTCTATTTTTCTCTGGTTTATTCCTTCCTTTTTTTATTCTTTTCTTTACTATTTTTTTATTATATTTTCATATACGTTATTTTATTATTTCAACTATTTCTCGTTGTTCATTATTTTATTATTTCCTTAATTTTCGTCTTTTCCATATATATTTTCATTTTCCTATTACCTCAAGTATACTCTAGGGGTATATTTGTTTTTTGAACAACATGAGTGGTTAATAATCACTCTTAAAAAACCTCTCATTTGTTTTTTTATAGTAAACAACCATTGTTAACCACTCTTTAACCTCTCTATCAAATCTTGCATTAAATTTGATTAAACTTCACATCAAATTTATCACTCAACTACTATTAACTACAATCTCTAAATAAGTAGTTAATTACTTCACTATTATTAACCTCACTCTCCAAATGAGTAGTTATCTACTCTAAATTACTATTAACCACTTCATTCTTTTATACTCTATTCTTTTCTACAAAAAACAAACACACCCTAGCAGTTGAGTTAAGGACGAGGATCAAATTAACAAAATTCGAAAAGAAATGCTTAAAATATCTGGGTTTATACTTTTAACGCTCAAAATCTAAAGCCCAACCTAATTTTAAGAAATAAAGTCGCATGATGATGTGCTTTTTTAAAAAAAAAAGAAATAATAATAAATTTAGTGGTTAAATTAGAAGTCCTGAGTATACGAAACCTTTCATTTTAGAAAGTAGATTAAAAATCACATTTTGATTCTAAGATTTCATATATTAAAAAAAATAAAAATAAAAAAAAATAATGAGGTTCCTAAACTACGCAACGGGTGTTTATTTTAGATTGATTATTCTTAACCATAAACAGTTTTAATTCTAGAATATTGATTACCATCAATCAAGATAACAAACGAGTCATTAATCTATACTTTACAATGTGTGTCTATTTTAGATTGACTATTTTTATGAGACATAAACTATTTTAATCTTAAGATATTTTCTCTTTTTTTTTTATACATTGAGAGAGGGAGATTCGAACCTGTAACCTCATAGTTATTAGGTTGTACAAGATGCCGGTAGAACTATACTCTTGTTGGCAATCTTAGGATATTGATTACCATCGATCATGATAACAAATGCGCCACTAACTTATATTTCACAATATGTGCCTATTTTAGATTGACTATTTTTATGAGACATAAACTGCTTTAATCCTAGGATATTGATTACCACAATCAAGATAACAACACGTCACTGATCCATTTTGTAAAATTCACAATTAAATTTGGTTGAAAGCTTAAATATCTATAGTTAAAATAATTTAATTGTACCTTTTTAAACATAAATTTGTATAATTAAATTTGTTGGAAAAACTCATATTGTCTTGCATTCAAAAGGTGAGAAGTTTTCAACATTTTTATAAGACATGTGAGTTACTCTTCGTGTTAGCAATTAGTTTTGAAGTAAAACTTTATATTATCTAATATCCTATCATAACTCTATATTTCTAGTTTAATAAACGAGGGAGTGTTTGAATTTTAGTTTTGTAGAGAATTATAAATGATCATTTATAATACCTAAAAAAATCAATTTCAAACGAGTTATTACAACCACTCAAATTAACTAATTCAAACAAGTTTATTGGCTACAATTTCTTTAAAATAATCTACATCCAAATGAGTTATTATCTGAAACTCCTCTACAAAAAGTTACATTCAAAGAAGTTATAACTATCATTTCAATTTCTAATAACTCATACTACTCTTTTATATTAAGGGTGATATTGGTTTTATTTTATTTAGTTTTAGGCCAAACTGATCCAATCTATTTGACAAAAAGTAGAACCAAACCAATTTCCAATAAAAAGCAAAATTATCGATTAAAAAACTTCATTTTTAAGGTCAAACTGAGAGCCGATCGAATCCAATTGATTTGACAAAAAAGAAACCGAACCAAATGACAAAATTATTGACTCAATTTTTCTCAATTCTTTTTCCCTATAGTTCTATTCTTTTTTCTTTTCTTTTCTTTTTTTATAATTTTACTTACAACCACTATTTGAATGTTTTTTTTATAAAAAATTCTTAACATTTATAATTAATTAAACATAAATAGTTAATCATTTATCAAGAAAAATTAAAACTAACCTATAAAAAGAAAAATGAAAGTAAGTAAGTAAATATTGATTTTGTTCGATTTTTATTGGTTTTTATAAATACAAATCGAATCGAATTGAATTAATAACTTTTAATTTTTTCCTAATAAAAATAGATATGATCAATATTAAGATAAAAATATAAGTCGAATCCAATAAATTGATTTGATTTAGTTCGATTTTGTCGGTTTTTTATTATTATTATCCCCTCTAATTTGTAAGAAGAAAAAAAAAGGGTCAACGAGTTATTTAAAAAGAAAAGATTTTTTTTTTAAACGTATAGAAAACGGATGGAAAAGGAGAACGCGTTTACTTCCATAATGAAAAAGAGAAAAGTCAATAAATCGGACTCTTAATCTCTCTCCGCTCTGCCTTTCAGTGTGATTCAAATCTTCCATTTCAAATATAAAACACTCCCAAACCCCCCATCAAATTCCAAGCTCAAATCTCTCAAAATCTCCCCATTTTCGCATCTGAATCCGACCCAAATGGCCGATTCCAAAGTTTCTCCGACTCCCCTGCTCAAAGATGTGCTCGATATCGTCATCCCCACCATTCGAAACCTCGATTTTCTCGAGATGTGGAGGCCATTTTTCCAGCCTTACCATCTCATCATTGTTCAGGACGGTGACCCTTCTAAGCTCATTAAAGTCCCTGAGGGATTCGATTACGAGCTCTACAATCGTAACGACATTAATCGGATTCTGGGTCCTAAGGCTTCTTGCATTTCGTTTAAGGATTCTGCTTGTCGCTGCTTTGGTTACATGGTGTCTAAGAAGAAGTATATCTACACCATTGATGATGACTGCTTTGTGAGTTTTTTTTAACCCTACTTGATTTGGGGTTTTTGTGTTTTGTATTGGGATTTTGGATCTGGTTTGATTTGGGATTTGGGGGTGTTTTTTTTTTTAATGTTGTTTGTGTGGTGATTGTTTGTGTTTGTAATGTTGGTTTTGGGTTGCTCTGTTTTAGTCGGATTGGTTGAGTTTTGGATAATTGGGTTTTTTGTGTTTTGGCTCTGGATTTTGGATCTGACCTGATTTGGGATTTGGGGGTGTTGATTGTTGCCTGTGTAGTGATTGTTTGTGTGGTTTTGGGTTGCTCTGTTTTGGATTATTGGGTTTATGAACCCTCTTTTTAGGTATTACAGCTACATGCATGATGTTAGCGGCGTGTTTGTTGTTTGAATGCTTTATAATGCTTAAAATTCTACTCATTGGTTGTAGATCTGTTTGTAACCTCATCAGAGATTACAAATCAATTTAGAATTTTCGAATGTAGTTGACTTAACTTGTAGATCTTTTACATAGTTAGGCGAGCAAGTGGTCTCGGATTGGTAGAGTTATGATTTTGTTTAGTTCAGCTTTCTGATCTATGATCTACAGGGTTTGGTTTTGTGGATGCATGTAGATTTGTTAGTTTTATATTGGGGTGTTGATGTTGTGAGAAGGAATTCTGTTTTGTTTTGTTTGAAATGGTATCAGGAATGAGTGACTGGATCGTTCATCATGGATCTGAGTATTGTTCTTGGTTTTGATCTTGCAGGTTGCTAAGGATCCATCAGGCAAGGCCATCAATGCACTTGAGCAGCACATCAAGAACCTTCTGACCCCGTCTACCCCGAACTTTTTCAATACCTTGTACGACCCCTACCGTGAGGGTGCTGACTTTGTCCGTGGATATCCATTTAGTCTCCGAGAGGGTGTCCCGACCGCAGCGTCTCATGGCCTGTGGCTCAACATCCCGGATTATGATGCACCCACCCAGCTTGTGAAACCTCTTGAGAGAAATACAAGGTACAAACTTGTTATTACATTAGAGTTCAGCATTTACTTGTGCAATTAGCATAGGCTGATTATTTATCTATACCATAGGTATGTGGATGCAGTCCTGACAATTCCAAAGTCAACCCTCTTCCCCATGTGTGGTATGAATCTGGCATTTGACCGTGAGCTCATCGGCCCAGCAATGTATTTCGGTCTCATGGGCGATGGTCAGCCAATTGGACGCTACGATGATATGTGGGCTGGCTGGTGCATGAAGGTACATTGCCATCCTATGACCTAATGATTCTCTGTTATTTTCATTCTTGTTTCCCATGTTTTGCAATATGCCACTCGAAGCTGATTGGATCTCGTGCACTAGGTTATTTGCGACCATCTAGGATTCGGAGTGAAGACGGGATTGCCCTACATTTGGCACAGCAAAGCAAGCAACCCATTTGTGAACTTGAAGAAGGAATACAAAGGAATCTATTGGCAAGAAGAACTGATTCCATTTTTCCAAGCTGTTAAACTTCCAAAAGAATGCACCACAGTGCAGGAATGCTACATTGAACTCTCCAAGCAAGTTAAAGCAAAACTCACTGGCGTTGATGAATACTTCAACAAGCTTGCAGATGCCATGGTCACTTGGATTGAAGCATGGGATGAGCTGAACCCTTCAGGCAGTGAAGCTGCCAATCAGCCAAATGGTGCCAAGAAGTAGATATCTGATTCAGATTATCGATACACCTCGAGAGTTTTATCCGATGTTACTGGCTTAGCATTCTTTTGGAAGCTGAGAGTATTGGTTTAGCAGCATGGGAGAGAATGTAGTATTATTATTATTCACTTATCATTATGACATTTGCTACAGTAAAAGAAAATGATTTCATACATTTCTATAATTTGTGATCTGCATTTAGCTATTTCAATCTGAGATTATTTCTTGGAAGATTCAAATGATTATTTACTTTTGTTTGGTTTCTTTACAGCAAGTTTTTTTCTGTTAGATTGAAACCTTTATCTTTACCTGTCGAGACTTTACGAATGGCTTTCATTTCATGAACTTGATTTGCTTTTGTTTAGAATATTGCTTAAAGGGATTGGTTTTTCAGTCAATGATGGAAAGCATTAAATATAAAATCAGGGGACGTAATGATTCATAAAGTTTTATATGCCTAAGTTCAAATTTGAATTAAAAGATTCTGAGATGGCTAATATCCAGCTGTGTTATACTGTAGAACATGCGAGTAGGGCCAATGTCTTCAAAACTCTTTACAGTTAACCACTCAAAACTCCCTTTTATAGGGTGTGCATATATTGAAGGCTTTCTAAATTATTTCAAATAAAATCCCCCAAAGCTTCTTGCTTTACCCTTATCTACAGTGTGAAGTTGAAGTCTAAAAGTATAATATAATTTAGCCTCTAATGGATGAGTAATTTTTTTGGAAATTTACTGTTAAGTGGTCACTTTTTTATTGTCTACTTTAATTATACTGCATTTTTAAAAATATTTATTTAAAATTATTTGCTGCATTGATTGAAAATGAGTGAAAATGATTAAAGATTGTTTGAAGCATTGAAGACTATATGTATATTAATGAAAGATTATTTGTTGCAGGGATTAAAATCACGAGGCAGATGGACTTTTGTCTTTTTAGTAGGATCGTCCCAATTTCCTGCTATTCTTCTAAAAAGTTAGAATTCATGATTTTTTTTAGTTTTTTTTTATTATACATAAAAAAATCCCCAAAATCCCCTAATTTTTTTTCATCAATTTAATGCCTATTTTTAATAAGTTTCAGTTTTTATTCAAAAAAAGTTTCAATTCAATCAATTGGTTAAAATTGATTGACATGCATAATACATACTGAATCGGCAAAACATATGAGGAAAAGTAATCTTCGGTCTTATTTATTTATTATATGAAATTGATTGCATTTGTTCTACACTTCGAAGTCTTCTCTTTTGAATGCCACACAAGGTTATTATTGTAACTAATTTTTCCAACAACTAATCTTAATAGATTGCCAACCAGAATAATAGCTAAAAACACATAAATGTGGATCATGGATTCAAATTGCCGAACCCCCAATTATTGTTGCACTCAAAAAAATAAAAATAAAAAACAGTGGGAGATTTTAAAAAGTTAATGTGTAAGAGACTAAAATTGTAAATCTATTGTATATATAAGAGACTCAATTGAAACTTGCAAGTGAGATTAAATTGAAAAAAGACACAGATCCTATATTTTTCCTAAACTGAAAAAAAATCTAAAAAACCAAGCCAAATGGGTTCTCCATCCAGCTAGTATTGAGACTACACAAGAAGCCAATTAAATTTCCTTTTTCTTAGAGGGAAATCCTAATCAAAGAAAGTACTTCTAAGAACAAAAACTTCTACTGTAGGCATATACAATGAGACATCTTAAATATCACAAATGAAGCATCTTAATCAAAGGGCAAATCTCTGAGGACTGCAATAACTGTATGAACTATTTTTACAACAAAAACTTTTCAGATTCGACTAATTAGTCCCGAAATAAAAGTATCAGAATCAGAAAAGAAGATAAGATAGAAAGATTATACAACAATTTATTCCCTCCTTGACTGACAAAATGTACCATTGACATAGGTGTGATGAGTTCAACTCCTTGTCAGCTTTCTTGAAGTCTCCTATGCAGAGTCCTGTTTCAAAAGATGTATTCAGTGTCAATGGAAACTATAGACAATCAAACTAGATATGAAATCTATCGATATCGAGAGTAAATATGGTGATCATATTTCTTTTCCTAAACTATAAATCTTGGTCGACCACGAGCAAGGGCCTTCGTGTTATTAAAGAGACGGGTTGGAGATAGGTCTTTCACTCTCTCTTTTTAGTTAATAAATGAGTGAAGTGAAATAACTATCTGCCAAAAAACCACAAAAAGAGTTCCTTCCCTAAAAGCATGTAATCAAAGAAAATCGAAAGCTGTTTGTTGAAAGATTCTCCTATTTGAATGTTATTTTCCATCTATATCGTGTTTGGTATTTGTTCTAACTATTAATTGCAGAAATTTGGCATCGGTAACGTTACACAAACCTGCAATCTTAAGGCACATTATAGATAAGATGCAAAATGCAAGCTCAGTTCTTGATTATGATATGAACCTAAAGACAATCTACAGGCTACCCTCCCACACAACATTGGATCACTTACAAAGTCATCCATGGACCTGAGTTGGTCATATAGAAGCACTATCATACTACAGTAGGCACAAGAAAACATGACAAACATAGAATTAGCAATGGTGATCTTAGCAGATTTCTTGTCTGACTGAAAAAAGAAGAAATCAAGTACTGTACTGCCTAGAATGCTACCTATTAGGGCACACAATTTATTGATCTCATTGATCATGACAGCAAAAAGAACAAGGTAGTAAATGCCAGTATACTACCTAATAATACCTTGCGATGGCCATCGTACTTGTCAACACTTAAGGAGAAACCAGAAACGAACCAGTACTATAAAAAAAGCGGCTATCACGTTTCAACAAGAAAAGTAGAAAGGTTGGGGCCCTAGAGATTCTATTTCCCTATTTAGGCAAGAAAAAGGAAAACCTAGAAGGCTGCTTATGAAGACAGTCAAGAATTTTCAATCTACCCTTTGAGTGCTTAACTAAATGAAAAAAAAGAAAAGAAAAGTATATTGTTCTTATTTATTTACCTGCATGGAGTGCCTTTGATGTTCCACTCGCTGGAGTTGTGATGAAAGTTGTAGCAAGTCAATAGTTGAAGTGTGTTCATAGGAAAGATTAGCCTTGGCATTAGCCAAACCTGTTCCATGGAGAACCCCGTCAGGGATCTGAAACGTGACATTATGATCACTACTTTCACACGTCATTATGTGACCCATTTGAGCTTCGCTCATCCCTGAGGCAAACTTACTTGAAATCCCAGTCGAAGAAGCCTGTGAGCTCACTCCCATGAGCTTTTCAGGGAGTTCACTCATGCTGTAATTAGATTGACTATCGGACATAATGAAAGGACGAGGCATGTGAACTACGGATGGATGACTCGATGCACTTTGCGATTGAGATGACAGAAGAGAGAGAGCACACCCAGAGTCCGGAATTCCAGAAAGTCCTTGGATAGTTGATGCTGCATCATAAACGCCAAAGTCTTCACTTGATATGTTAGTGTGATGGAACAATGGATGTGAGTCGATATGGGGGCCTCCCGCGTCGTGAGAATATTGGCAAGTTGTTTCACTCAACATGTTTCCTGTAGGTTCTGTATTAGTTCCATTTTCTTGAAAGGGAGGAATCTGTAGTTCAAAATCATAGGGAAGCAAGGTAGATTTCATATTCAGATGTCTGTTGCCCAGTGAAGTTACAGACATAGAGTTATAATTGTTCTTGCCCTCAACTTTTATACGCTTGCACCAATCATTTTCTCCAAGCTTATCTGGATAATAAAGACCACTAGACAGTATATCTTTGCAGATAAATGAAGTTGCAGTTAATGTTTTCTCCTGAAATCTGCTGTCTCCAATCCCTGAAATTTTCAATCAGTACTGTTAATATTAACAATGTTATGTGGTTATATAACAGCATGGGCCAAAGATCCCTTCACTTCACTATATTGAAAATATGAAGAAATTTATTATGCCTCGTGCTTACGAGAAGAGGAGAATAAACATTGATTGATAAATGAGAGAATCTATTAGTTGGTATAATTAAATTTACCCCAACCCACAAGCTTAAACTTTTGGGTTGACTGGTAGTTTAACGTAATTCAACATGATATCAGAGCAGGACCATCTAAGTTTGAGTCTTTGCCGAGTCGTTTCTTCCCCAATTAAAATTAAATTCCACTTGTAGGGCATTTCTTAAATTTCTAAGCCTACAAGTGAGGGGGAGTGTTAGTTGATATAATTAAATATACTCTAACCCACAAGCTTAAGTATTTGGGTTGATTGGTGATTTAACATAATTCAAAAGAATTGAATACCGATATTAAGATAAAGTCGTGATTGTGGTTAACAAATATAGTGAATCAATGAAGAGTTTAAAAGATACTGTAAACAGCATAATCAGATTCAAAGATACACCTAAAATACCAAAACAAACAGATGAACATGTCAACTAGATGTTGAATACATTAGAACAGCCAAGCAAGCACATGTTCAGATTTGAAGGCTGTCAAGAATCTTTGACTTTGATCTCTCCTGTCAAATAACTTAAAAGATTAACACACGGTTACTGTTTTTCTCAATACTGTAAAACTTTTGGTGAGTTGTTTTACAGTTCTCATTAAGTTCAGCCAGACTTGCCCATCTGTTTCTGAGTTTGTTCTTGTCAAACCCATAAGGTATGAGATTGATATTGGATAAAGTCCTATTATTGATCCAAATGTCATTTTAAGCTAGAGCACTACAATTGTTAAATTCTTCATCAGTAAAAGGAGGAGAATATGCAATGATTCTTTTTTATTCACCAACCTCAGGCATTTGGAAATGACCAATTATATGGTATTTGACCAGCTAATAATCAACAAATCCCAATTTCCTTAATATTACTGGTTACTTGTGAGGAATACCCCAATATTCCATGAATCTAGCTATCACTACTGCAGGTATACTGCAAGATGAATACCCAGGTATCCAAGAATCAAAGAAAAAAAACTTGTTTAAAAATTTGCTAGGTGGTAGGAAAGAAGCATCAGAAGGTTCCTAAAAAAGGTTTCACAAGAAGGGCTACAACAAGGGGATCAAATCTCAAAAAGTTCATAAGAGTTTATACTAGTAGAAACTGTGTAAAAAAGAATATGAAAATATTGAAATACCTTATAATGATCAAACCAAGCCTTTCCAGATTAAATAAAATAACAAGTTCCAAAAAAAACCAAATCCATGTAGGTTTAATCTATAATCAACAGTTTCATATGACTAAGAAGTGTATATGTCTTGAGAGAGAGTCAAAGATAGCTAGATTGATAGATAGAGAGTTAAAGGATACCATTATATGACTGAAGCAACCTCTGTGCCCTTCCCGAGTGAAAATTTACTTGAGGCTTTCTTCTTCGTTCATTGTGGCCTGCAAGCCGTTTACGACAGCTACGTTTACCATCATCGAATTCCAAAAGCAAATGAAACCTGAAGGTAAGAACAGTCCTTAATCAAGCAGCAATCTTAATCTAAGTACCTAAATCAAGCTCGATCAGGGTAATATATGTCTGGATTGATGATAAGCCTATCATAATAAGAAAGAGCAATTTCTAGGACTCATAGTTGAAATAAAGATAAGCAAAGTGCTCACTCCCCTCTTATGATTTCACAAAAAAACCAAAAAGGCAGTTGAAGAACAGAATCATGATTTGAGGTGATTCCATGGCTGATTTTCTGTTTGAATATAGTGTTTTGGTGCTTTTTGATAGCACTATTCACAAATGGAAAATTGATGAGAGAAAATGAGTGAAAATATAACCAACCTGCTACATTGCTGACAAAACCTCTGTTCTATGCCATTCACAATAACTTTGGCAGTCTTTGAATGAGCATCACAAACCTTATGCCTCTTGTGGTAGTCTTTAGAGGAGCTGAGATCCTTGTTACAGCCATAAACTTGGCAAAACACAGTCTGAAAATTTATTCCTTGAGTTCTCATTTTCTTATGAGAAGTTGATGACTCAGTGGAAGATGAAATTGCCGCTCTCTTGGAGTATTTGGAACTGTGAGCATCTCCTTGATCAACAAATCTGCCTAGTTTCAAATCAATAAGTGATGAATCTCTATTGTTAGATTCAACAATGGAACCAGAGAGCTTTGAAGTGGACTCCTCTTCTCCATGAAGTGGATGATGAGAAAAAGGAAAAACAAGATTCAAGCTTCTCCCTCCATCAATTTTGGAATTCAAGACATCACTGACAGAATCATCAGGCAATTGTTTCCCAACCATTTGGGGAAATTCCAGTTCCTCAAAGCTCTGATTCTCCACATGTTGAGCACCACCTGAAAGAAGCATATTGTCCCCAAAACTACTAGGGTTCTTGAATTCCCAACCCACCAAAGAATATTTACTCCTCATAGGTGAATTAGTAGATGAATTCATATTCATCTCATCAGACAAAAACCCCTTCCCTTGAGAACCATAGTTCCATGACTCCATTTATACACCAAGATCAAAGCTTATGAGCTTTCAAAACAAACCCACCTGAAAAATCAAGCAAAACACCATATTCTTTCTTCTAAACTTCCTCAACCCAACAAAATCACCAGTAAAAACAAAATCTAGGTTACATTCAGAGCCATCAGAAGTAATGAACACAATAAAGAAAGACACAAAATTAACTTCCCCAAGAAAAACTTCCCCAAGAAACCATTTGTTGGAAGCAATCAATCAATTGGATTCAAAAGAGAAAACCCATCTTGGAGAATCCAAATACAAACAACAAAAGTGTACAATACGACAAAAGAATGTCTGAATTTCACGTGAATGGAAGAGCTCGAGAGACAAACAAGAATGCTCAGCTTAGTGCAAGAATGAAGATAGAGCAGAAACAATAAGAGACTGAAAATGAGAACATGGTTGAAAGAAAAACAAACAAAAAAGCTTTAAATTTCCCACAAATGATTTTAGACAAGGAAGAGAAATAGGGCTCTTGTGGGTTTGCAGAAAAATGAGGCCTACTTTAAAGAGTGTACAAAACAAAAAACAATGGCATCCTATACATACAAGCATAGGATTTGCACAACATAAAGTTAAAAAAGAAAAAGACCAATCAAAAAGTTCATTTGAAACTTGCCAAATCCTTGGATGTGCGGTTCAACAGTAAAGTTAAATTTTGAGGTGGGATTAGTATAATAAACCTGGATTTACACTTCAAAGTTGCTTTCTTTTACACTAATTTGAAAATATTTTCTGTTTAATCAGTAACCCATTTTCCATCCCCACAACCCTTTCTTTATTAACATGAAAAGGATTTTTTTTTTTTTTGGGGTCAATAATCTCTGAGTACTAAATGAAAGTTTTTATGATATCATGAACAAACGTTAATTGTGACCTGCATTGATCCATAAGGTAAAAAGGACAAAAGTTTTTTTTTTTTTTTTTTTTTTGTAAAGGTTGTTTTAATAAAAAAAGGAAAAAGGTTCCTATGTTGCTTTAGAGAGTCCATTGTTGTTCACTTGTTCTAGGATAAATATGAAATTATGACTAGACAATTGCTTCCAATTAATTGTATACTTTTTTTGTGGATCATATTCTTTGTTTGAAGTTTTAAATTTGATCGAGGTGATTAGATTTTTGGGTTGAAGAGAGGAGAGGAAGTGGTCCGAATTGAGATTTTTTAAGCCTTTGTTTGTTTTAGTACATCACAACCTCTCCTCAATTCCTTTTCAACCCCTCATCCAACTTTCATTAAAATTTTTATTTAATCTTATCAAATGTTATATCAAACCTCATTTATTTTCAACCATATATTATAAAATAAATATATTAAATTTATAAATTGATACAAATATAGAATGGTTACAATTAAAAAAAATAATATAAAATAAACATTTTTCCTAAACACCAATCCCTGTGTCACGATTATATGTATATATGTGTTTTGTATATATTACTACTTTTCGAGATTTAGGTCCAGCAGGCCCATTAGAGTTGTTACGTATTCTATAAAAAGGCAATGCCTCTTCTAATAAAATAAGAACAATTGTTTAAGTCAAATCTCTCGTTTACATGGTATCATAGCCGTGTTAGGTTTTTTTCGGTTCAAGAATTGTCAGACGAAGCCGCCGCTGCCGTCGTCGACCATCACCGTCGACCGATTCTGGTAAATCTGCCTCCGATCTACGCAATCGTCTAGGTTGCAGCTTCGTTCGATCAACAATGATGCCGCATGCGCCGCCGCAAGCTTCCGCCAACCGCAAATCGCCGTCGTCATCGCTGTTCCTATCGGAGAAAATTTTTGTGGGTTTTGTTCGCACCGAGGAGTACTTCAGTTCTGTCCAATTGATTTTCAGTTTTCGGCTTCATAACGTCTTAGATTTTTCGTTTATAGCTACTGTCGGGTTTTTTAGCTTGCTGCGAGGTGGTACTATTCTATTATTTTTCGAATTATCAGGATCTTTGCTGCTCGTTTTGATTACATCAAGGTAATATGGGCGACAATAAGCATACTAGTGTGATTTCTCACTCGATGGAGATTACAAAGCGCAAGTTGAATGGTTCGAATTACCTCTATTGGAGTAGAACGATTAGGAATCATCTACTATACAATGAGCTGAAGGCCCATGTTGATGGAAAACCACCTACGGATGAGGAAGAAAAAAAGCGTTGGGATCATGAAGATGCACGTTTATACAATTAGATTACGAACTCCATGAACGATGAAATCGTGGACTTGATAAGTCATTGTTCTAATGTAAAAGAACTTATATAGTTCGTGGAATTTTTATATTCCAGGAAGGAGCAGGTCACAAAAAATATAACGTCTGCATGCCTTACTTTCATGCTGATCGCAATGGGGAGTCTCTTATGACTTATTATACTCGACACAAGAAGAATGACGCTAAGTTAAACTTCTTAATGCCTTTAATGCTGATATTGCGGTACAACAGTCTTAGAGAGATAAGATGGGAGTTATTAGCTTTCTGAAGAGTCTCGGACCAGAATATGAAGCTGTCAGGTCTTAGGTCCTATCTAAAATTGAGATTCCAAGCTTGAATGATGTGTTTTGGAAACTACAGCGTACTGAAGGGACTCATGCAGAAATGTCAGTCATATCATCGAATAGTGCCTTAAGTGGAAGAAATGACACACGAGGTGGGAGGAATATGTATGCTCGTGTGAAATCTAGGTGTACTCGAAGTCAGGAATCGAATTGTGAAAGACGTCTGGAAATAGAATGTTATTATTGTCATAAACCAGGGCATCTCAAGAGAGCTTGCAGGAAGCTAAAGTATAAGAATCAAAGACTTTAGATAGCCCAACTTGCTTCCAGTGATCAGAATATGACTGATGAGTTTGCTTAACTCTGGATTCCAAACGCATCATCGTAGTCGTCGTCTTCAAACCATCATTCTACTGCAACCTTGGCTGAGTAAGATAACAATCATTGCCTCATTTCGTCATTTACGACGTGGGTCATAGATTCTGGAGCCAGTGCTTATATGACAGGTAATATTAACTTGTTTTCCACTTCGTTGTCATCTGTTAGGTTTCCTGCTGTTACATTGGCTGATGGATCCTTGTCTCCTGTTCAGGACTTAGGATTTGTCACACTTACCCCTACCCTATCATTATCTTATGTCTTGTGCCTACCTAAATTCTCGTATAATTTAATTTCTATGAGTCAATTGTCTCGTGACTTAAATTGTTTTGTTTCGTTTTTCCTTGGTTATTGCTGGTTTCAAGATCATTTGACGAAGAAGATCATTGGTAGGGGGTACGAAGCTAGGGTCTTTACATTTTGGATCAACAACCAGTCCGAGCTGTAGCCTGTGCAAGCAATGCATCTGCATTCGAGGTTCATTGTCGGTTGGGTCACCCATCGTTGTCTGTCTTGAAGAAGTTGTTTCCTGATTTTAATAAGATGTCATCTTTGAATTGTGAGTCTTGTGAGTTTGCAAAGTTTCATCGTTTGAGTTCTAGTCCTATAGTCAATAAACGAGCTAATGCTCCATTCGAGTTAGTTCATTCAGATGTTTGGGGTCCGAGTCTTATTGTGTTTAAAACAGGATTTTGTTATTTTGATACTTTTGTTGATGACTTTTCCTGTCTTGGGTTTATTTAATGAAAAATCGTTCTGAGTTTTTTTTGCATTTTTGTGCCTTTAATGATGAAATTCGTAATCAATTTAATGTATCTATCAAAGTTTTGCGTACTCATAATGGGGGTGAATACTTTTCAAGTGTCTTTAGTGCTTATCTCAAGGACAAGGGTATTATTCGTCAATCGTCTTGTGCAGATACTCTATCTCAAAATGGAGTGGCTAAACGTAAGAATAGGCATTTGATTGAAACCACGAGAGCCTTGTCCTTCCATATGAACATTCCAAAACATTTTTGCGTTGATGTTGTTACACAGCGTGTTTCCTCATTAATCGAATGCCATTTTCTATTCTCAATAATCAATTCCAGTTTTAGGTCTTATTTCCATTTAAGGAAATGTTTCATATTTCCCCAAAGATATTTGGTTGTACATGTTTTATGCGTGATGTTCGTCTCACCGTACCAAGTTCGACCCAAAGTCTTTAAAATGTATCTTTCTTGGGTATTCTCGAGTTCATAAGGGTTATCATTGTTATTGCCCTAACACGAATCGGTATGTTGTTTCCTCAGATGTTACCTTATTTGAAGATACATCGTTTGGTTTTTTCCCAGAGGATACATCTTCTAAGGAGGATGATGTGTTGATTTATGAGGTGGTCTCTAAATCTAGTGGCCCCAAACCACCTCTATCGGTCCCTATTCCGTCTTGTCCACCGATTACTCAGGTTTACACCAAGCATTCACAACCCTAAGAGGCATGCCCCGTACCAGTGAGCTCTTCGTCATCAGACTTACAATCTAGTGATGATCTTGATTTGTCCATAGCTCTTCGTAAAGGTAAGTGTTCTTGTACGTATCCTATTTCCTCGTTTATGTCCTATCATCAGGTGTCATCACCATCTTTATCCTTTCTGACTTTACTTGATTCTGTATCTGTCCCTAAAGAAATTGGTGAGGTTTTATCCCATTCTTGGTGGCACCAAGCAATGGTCGAGGAGGTGGCTACGTTGGATGCAAATGGAACTTGGGAGTTAGTCACTCGTCCGGAAGAAAAACAAACTATAGGTTGTAAGTGGGTGTTTGATGTCAAGATGAATTCTGATGGATCTGTTGAGCGCCTCAAGGCACGCTTGGTGGCTAAGGGGTATGCCCAGATGTATGGTATTGATTATAGTGAAACTTTTTCACCTGTTGCGAAAATGACGTCGATTCCATTGTTTATTTCTCTGGCTGCTACTAATGATTGGCCACTATATCAGCTTGATGTTAAGAATACTTTTTTGCATGGTGACCTCCTCGAGAAGGTGTACATAGAGCAACCACCTGGGTTTATTGCTCAGGGGGAGAATGCTAAGGTTTATCGTCTTCATAAATCATTGTATGGGTTGAAATAGATCCCTCCAAGCATGGTTTGAAAAATTCAGTCAAGCTCTTAGAAAGTTTGGAATGCATAAGTGTTCTTCAGATCATTCTGTGTTCTATCGGCGGTCTAATTACGAAATTGTGTTACTGGTAGTGTATGTTGATGATATTGTAATCACTAGAAGTGATGATTCTAGGATAGCTTCACTGAAGACCTTCCTCCATAGCCAGTTTAGTACCAAAGATCTTGGGAACCTGAAATATTTCTTAGGTATTGAAGTCATGAGAAGTAAGAATGGAATCTTATTGTCTCAGCGGAAGTATGTTATTGACTTATTGACTGAAACATGAAAGTTAGGTGTGCAGTCGCGTAGTACTCCAATAGTACCAAATCAACAGCTTGTCAAAGAAGGAGAAGTTTTTTCTGATCCTGAAAGATACATGAAGATGGTTGAAAAACTGAACTATTTAATAGTTACAAGACCAGATATTTCCTATTCAGTGAGTATAGTGAGTTAGTTTATGTCATCTCCCACAATAGATCATTAGACAGCCGTGGAACAGATTTTGAGCTATCTGAAATCTGCAAAATCTGTTCCTGGAAAGGGTGTGTTATACAAGAATCATGGACACTCTAATATTGAGTGTTATTCAGATGCTGATTGGGCAGACTCTAAAGAAGATAGAAGGTCGACCTCAGGGTACTGTGTGTTCATGAGAGGAAATTTAGTGTCTTGGAAGAGTAAGAAGCAAAATGTAGTGTCCAGTCGAGCGCTGAAGCGGAGTATAGAGCCATGTCACAAGTGACATGTGAGATAGTGTGGCTTGTTCAGCTATTGAACGAGATCGAGATGAGAACTACGATACCTGCGAGATTATAGTGTGACAATCAAACAGCTATCCACATTGCCTCAAATCCAGTGTTTCATGAAAGAACAAAGCACATTGAAGTTGATTGTCATTTCATTCGAGAAAAGATGCAGCAGGGTTTGATCTCAATGAGTTATGTGAAGACCAGAGAACAGTTGGTGGTATATTCACTAAAGCGCTAAATGGAGTTCGCATAAACCATCTCGCAACAAGCTGGGCATGATAGACATATTTGCTCAAGTTTGAGGGGGAGTGTTAGGATTATATGTATATATGTGTTTTATATATATTATTGCTTTCCTAGATTCAGGCCCGTTAGGGTTGTTATGTATTCTATAAAAAGGCAATGCCTTTTCTAATAAAATAAGAATTACTATTTAAGTCAAATCTCTCGTTTACACCCCAAACATCTCTTTTTCAAAACACCAATATTTAAGTAAGTATTTCATACTTTCAAATCACTCAACTTCCTCTTCTCTTCTACTTCTTCCCCTCTTCTCTCTTCGACTCTAAAATCCAATCACTCAAGTACCATTTGTTCCTATAAAATTCCCAATAAGAACAATAGTTTCCTATTTTTTTAGAAAAGTTCACTGTTTGAAAAGAAAATAATTTTTGTCTCAAGGCTAAAGTCATGGCCTAAGATTGTGTCAAGTAGCTTGAAATATATTGGTATAATTATAGGAATCTTATTATTATTATTATTATATATAGGTGTAGTTGTCTTTAAATAACAACTCATTGTTTTTTGTTAATGAAATTATTTTTCCTAAAAAAGTATTATTTTCTTTTTTTTTTCTCTTTAAAATTCAAAATTAATTGTTGATACTATAACAAAATTTCCAATGAAAAGTTTCTCTGGATTATATTTTTACTAAATCATAAGTAAAAGTTTACTTATGGTGATGTTGTTGCCAATCTCAGGAAAAATGAATATAGTAAAAGAGATAATTTGTAAATAGCGTTTTAATATCTTAATTATTAATTATGTCCATTTGTCACTACATTATTTTGGTGCATGTGTTTTGTAGCTAGTTTATTGTCTTAGTTTTGATGTGGATGTTTTTCTTTTTAAAACATTAGTTTTCTACTTTATAAAGTTATCGTTTTAAAATATAAAAAAATCTAGTATATTATTTTTTTTTTGAATGTTTTTAATGATACGAACAAATACTAAACGATTCTATTTGGAAATTCTTAAAAATGAAAGGTTTACAGGAAAAAAAAATATAATACTAATATCAGTACAGTATTATTAAAGACATATGCTATTAATCAAAAAGCCTCAAAAACCCTTTGAGAAAATTAAAAGCACTATTCATACAATGTGCAAGTCATGTGCAAAACATCACCATAAGAAA
Source organism: Sechiopsis laciniata (assembly GCA_037833695.1). Classification (NCBI taxonomy): domain Eukaryota; kingdom Viridiplantae; phylum Streptophyta; class Magnoliopsida; order Cucurbitales; family Cucurbitaceae; genus Sechiopsis; species Sechiopsis laciniata. Next base: position 11,184,793 of record JBBMKA010000005.1, on the reverse strand, counting down.
AGGTAAATTCAAAAGCCAATACTTCATCACAAAAAGACCAAAGGAAAAAGATTTTATTTTATTTTTTATTATTATTATTTTTTTTAGGACCAAAGGAAAAGAAAATGCAAGACTTTGAATACAAAATCAACACTATAGAAAGCATATGCAATTCCATTCATTCATTCATCACAATATTTAAAAGAGTTGACCAAACCAATAATTTGGGGAATAATGGGAAGAGATAGATAGACCACTCATTTTAACATGAATGATTACCATGACTTGAAAGGGTGATATGAACCATAATCAATATTAAAATTAAAAAAAGAAAAATGTAAAAGGTTGATATTGATAATTTTTTTGAATAGATGTATATGAATTTTTTGTTGTCTGTATTCCTCATAAGTTGGATCAGCTTACATATATAAACTAGTCTTATAATACAATTATCAACTTCACTATATTTGATTGTCCAAATAACTCATATAGAAAATCAAATTTTAAATAGTTGATATCCCAATAAAAAAAATGCATGATTTGTTTTTTTTTTTAATTTTATTTATTTATTTGTTTTTATTTTTATTTTTTGGAGTTTGTATATGTGTATGGATGTGAAGGAAAAAGCACCCACCACTTTAAAACAATTCAATCTCCATCTATGCTTTCACATCCAAAATGGCACTTGGCAACTTCTTGGCATGCTTTGTTATTGGCCTATTGGGCTCCATCAATTAGCATCCACATCTTGGTAGGGTCACTTGTAACATCTTTTGATAAGAAAAAAAAGGCCAAGATGAAGTTTCCCCACTAGTGCATTCATCTAAAGCTTCCATTTTTTAGAAAAATTCTTTTCATTTTTTTTTTTGCAAGAGTTTAGGTTAGAATATATTAGATAGACAATACACTAGATCCAACCTTTTAAACTATTAATCAATCTTTTATGAATGTCATCTATCCAAAATAGACCTAGCTTAGTAATAAAAAACATTAAAAAAAAAAAAAAGATTATGAATTTAATGTATGATAATCATTTACTTGAAATTAATTTCTCACGAATTCTTTTGAATAAGTAACACACTAAACAACATTTTCTTGTAAATTGATTCGAACACTTTAAAAAGTTTTTAGGCCAAAGAATTTTGTTGTTGGAGTGAGAATATGGTATGCAATAATAGATATGCATATCCATATGAATAACAAAGCCTCAATGGTATCCAACTCAAGTGCCAGCCACCTTTCCCAATAGGAAAAAAAGGTTGTATTTTAGCCAACCACTAGTGGACCATCCCCATATGATCACTTAAAGGCCATTTAATTCAGTCATTTTGAGGGATGAGAGTTCAATAAATTTTTCTCCTTTCAAAATCATTGTTTTTTTTTTTTTTTTTTTCAGTTAGGAATCTAATTATTGGTTCTAAACAAACAAGATCCTCTTCTTTGATAATTGAATATCCTAAGCCAAGATTAATCATTTATCATTAACATCAACACTTACTTTAATAATTCAATAATACTTTTTCTTATAGATATATATACTTATGATGTTCTAATTAAATTTTTAATAGGTGTACGCGTTAACTTTTTCTTTCTTCAAGCAAGGTAAAACCAAGAGAATTGAACTTTAATTGAAGTTTACTAGTTCAATTATTTTTATTGTCCCATTTCAATGTGTCAACTTAAACTTACATTTTTATTTTTTTTATTTTTTGGAGTTCTTAAACAATAGCTAATTGAATTTTCTGACAAGACAGATTTAAAAAGGTTTGGAATTTTTCACAAATAAAAAATAATAATAAAAGTTTGGAATTACCCATTCCTATGCGATAAACAGAATGAAAAAAAAAAATTGACAAAACCCAACCAAACTAAATCAATTTAATACATCCATTTTTTAAAATAATATTTGATCATTCGTTTTGATATTTTAGAAAACCAAACTATATCTGTTCAGTTTGATTTTGATGAAAGAAATAATATAAAAATCGACCGAATCGATTATATAAATACTAACAAAAACTAAAATATATTGAGATTGAGATTTGATAAAAGAAACTATTTCTATTTGAAATATAAACTAAAAACACTATTAATATTACTATATTTAAAAAAAAAAGTTTTTGGCTAGTAAACAAAATTCCAAAAATCAAATTGAAATGAGACATAAAATTTGAAAGGTAATCAAATAATCATTAAAATTAAAATTGAAAATCAAATTAAATAAAAGATTTTATCTTTTATTGGACATCAATTCATACTCAATTATTAAAAAATCAATGATATCGGTTTAATTGTCGGTTTGACACAAAATCAAAGCAAAATCACCCCTAGCTATAAGTTTTTTTTTAGACAAAAAATTGACTTTGCTCAAACTGGATTCCTATGCTTCCTATCTTTTTTTTTTTTTTTTGAATTTATAACAATTAGAGGTGGGAGAATCGAACACGATGCCACCAAACTATGCTTTCTAGCCATAAGTTCTCTCTATATATTTATATTACATGGTCTTTGAAGTGTTTTTATGCTTTTAAAATTTGAGGTTACAGTTACAAAAACAAGTCCCCCTATTATTTCCTAACAAAATAGAAGGAAGAAGAACCTCGACCAAGTATTTTTTATACCTTCTATCAAAAAAAAATAATAATAATAATAATAAAAAAAAAAAAAAAAAAAAATATATATATATATATATATATATATAAAATATTTTTTAGTACAAGTTGGGGGAAGGGAAATTTCAAATATCAATTTCAAGAATCGAACACATGACCGTGAAGTGGAAATGAATTAACACCAAACCAGATAACAAATCGCACCACCGACACATTGAATATATATACATAAGGAAGACGAGATTAATGAAGCTTGCACACTTTCTAACTTGATGATGAGGGTCAAACCATTGACTGGTGATGATACTATCATTTGGAAACTGGAAGATAATGGTCTGTTCTCGACTCAATCTCTCATCTTGGACTTACAAGGACAACTTGGTATAACGACTGATAACATCTACGAGACAATATGGAAAGATAAATACCCCAAGAAGATTAAATTCTTCCTTTGGGAGCTTCTCAGGAAGGC
>JBBMKA010000005.1:11149441-11181630 GCA_037833695.1 Sechiopsis laciniata | reverse complement strand
GTTAGTCAAACATAATTAAATCAATAATTATAAAATACCATGAAATTAGGGATTTTGAGAATTTTAAAAATTTATACGTAATTTAGAAATTTTGTTCTTAACATTCACAAATATAGCTATGCATGTCTTTCTCATAAGTCGTACATACTCTTGTTGGTCGGTGTGATTATTGTAAGTTTAATTAAATATAAATTAAAAAATGGTTGGAAATAGTACCTAGACTTGAGTTTTATGAGCGCCTTAAATATCTGTTTTTGAAGAAAATGAAAACTTTATTTTAATTCTTTCTTCTCCTTGAACAACCCCGACGAAAACCTTCCACCCATGGTATTTGCGATTGATGATAGCTCCGCATTGAAAAATCTGGTTGCAAGAGAAATGCATGCATTTCGTTGGGCTCCGATTCTCGAGACTTCGAAAGGGATGACATTGGAGCCATGTTTCTGAAGATATAAACGCTTATGGTGTAAGCTGTTAAATCCCTTTTGGTGCTCCAACATTTTTTCCAGCGTAAGCTTCCAAATCTCTCAAATAGTTCTGGTTTTTAAAAATATTAACATCTAAAATCGAATTCTTACTTTATTGGGATTTTTTTAATTTTGATTTTATTTATTTATTTATTTGCATATGTTAAACATGGTTGACACGTATTTTATACCTAATAAAATCTCTACTTTGTAGGGATTATATTTTTCTTTATTTTATTTTATTTAAATTTCGCATATGTTAGACATTGGTTGCACGTATTCTGTAGATATCTTATGTTAGTTACTGTTGGCACATACTCTGTACAGAGTATTGACGTATATGTTAGTTACGTTAGTGTTGTCACTTGTATATATTATGTGAGTAACGTTGTTTATTTGTTTTATTTTTGTTTTTGCATAAGTTAGATATTGGTTGCACATATTCTATACATATCATGTTATAATAAGGGTGCATATGTTGGTTACTATTGCTTATTTATATATGTTGTGAATAACGTTATTTTTTTTTTTTTATTTCTAGTTTATGTATATTTTAGACACTGTTGGCACAAATTTCTCTTCAAAGGTAAGATCAACATTGAGTTCAAGTGGCTCAAAATTAAACACATGCGACAAATCCAAAATTATGCATCACATATGTAAACCCCCTACAACTTATTAGTGTGCGCTATGTTTGTACATCCATTGGACATCCTGATTTAAACACATGGGACGGATCAGTCACGTAACGCGCGAAGCATAAAACTTTACCTAGTCATCATTTGTGACTACTTAGTTTATGTAACTTTACCTAATGCATTTTGTTTGGGGGTTTACATCATTGGTTTTGACCTAGTGGATTGCCTACATATGTATATGTAAGACTGAGACCTCATTTATGCTATGTGTTTATCCGTTCTTGTTGTATTATAGTTGTTAATCTTGCTTGAAATGTTTATATAAGTATGAATTTGTTCATTATAATACATTGTTCGCTTGCTCCCTTGAATATGTCTATGTACCCCTTATCACCCCTAACACTATTTCTGTTTTCCGAAATTATGCATCACATATGTAGTCCCTACAATTTATCAACAGACACTATGTTTGTACATCCACTGTACATTGTGATCGACAACTTTGATTCGTGGTTTTCATTTTTATTTATTTATTTTTAGTCCACTTCCTAAATCGTAGGGATTTGTTGATTATTATTAGTATTTTAAATTTGAAATATTATCAAATTTGGTATGATTAGATTTAGGGGAAAATTGGTTATGCTTAGATTTAGGGAAAATTTAGTTTTTTTTTTTTTTTTTTTTTTTCGTGAAATAGCTAAATGGGAAAATAAGTTCAAAGGTATTTTAGGGATGAAAACATTCATTTCTCCTCCTTAATTTTTTTTAGTCATGAATTTAAAGTCCAATATAAAAAAGTCGCGACCTCTATTTTTTTCCTAAACTAAGCCATTTCCTACTATTTCCCAAATTATAATGTGGGTCATATTGAGCCATATAAGTAGACATTATTTTTTAGGAAACATTTATCAACCAATAATATTACATTACATTGCTGATTTTTATTTATTTTTAATTTGTAAAGAGATTTTGCTAGAAATGTTCATTTTCACCACGGGCTCAGGTTCCGAGGACCCGGACCCGCCCTAACGTGGAGGTAAACGGGAACAAAAAAATCCTCTTTGGCTAAATGTATTCTCCATCTCTATTTCCCTCATTTCCACCCCATTTATAATTTTTTTAATTTTTCACCTATTTTAAAAAAATATTTGATGGTTAAATTATTTATTTAAATGAATATTTTTCCATAATAATTAAGGATATAGTTGAAAGTTGATAGATATTTTTTAAGAAATTTTAATTATTTGAAATTATTATTAAAAGATATATAAAATTAAAATAAAAAATTAACTGAAAAAAATTTCATGGGGAACCCGATCCCAGCCAATTTCCCGTGGAGAATCTCTACGAAAAATAAACGTAAATTTTTGGGAGACGTGAATTGATTTAGATACTATTTCTTTTTTCATTTTTACTGTACCCTATGGACAACCACGACTGCATAATTAATTCTAAGAAAGTATTTTAATTAGGTTTGGTTCATTTCATCGCAGGAGAAGATCAAGGATCTGCCATGGAATGAAATAATGCTAAACTTGTTTGATCATAATAAAAAATTCATGTTCTAAAAAATTTACGCAAAAATGCCTTTTTTAATACTAAAAGTTGTTTGTGCAATGTCAAATTAACCCTTCTTTTTAGGCCTTGAATTTTGGCATATAGGATGAAGATAAAAGAGGAAAGGATTGGATTGGATTGGCTAAGATTATTTTTTAAAAGAATAATTTGATAAATAAGTAAAATGGAGGAATTGTTGATATAAAAACACACAAATGAAAATGATAGTAATATGAAAATTTAATTTTCTTTATAGCTTAACAACCAAATGGTATAGTGTTGAATAGTTATCCTATAAAAATGATTGAAACACTAACAAATATATAAGAATATAGAAACATCACCATTGTAAATGAGTTTGTATATGTATGTATATATCTCATCACCTTTTTTATTTTACATCAACTTGAAAAGGAAGTTCTCCTATTTTATTTTTCAAGAATTGAAAAGTTACTTACACCCAATCACACATTTATTTTCTTACATGTAAAATAATTTTATAAGGCTTTGTTTGATGTGAGGTGAGGGAGCATGCTTTTTTCATTTTCTTTTTCATTTTTTTTTTTCCTTTCTTTTTCAATTTCTATCTCTTAAAATGATGTCCACTACCTATTCCATTGAGATGTCACTCTCAAGGTGGAGTGTTTCAAAGCAAGCTTTGTAGGGAGAAAAAGAGTGAAATTTTGATAGAGATCTCAAAAGATATTGGAAAATTCCAAACTATGATGGGAGAAATATTGAATGGTAGAGAAAAACACTCAACTACACAAATTAATTTGGACCTTATAATACTTCATAGTCTCATCATATCACTCATGTCATGCCATGACAAAGAGTTTATTGGTGCAGCTTTTCCTTTGCACTTGTGTCTAATATGTATTTCATCTAAATTCTAAATAATATTCATTGAAATTATATTTTAGGTTTGGGCTCTTCTCAAATTTCAAATTTCTAAAGTAGGTGTTTTAAAAACAAACTTATTGATTGAATGTTTAATGATAATTTTGTGAATTTATTTTGGGGTTGATTGAAAAAATATATATATCTTTTGATATTTTAAATTAAAAATGTACTTAATTTACTCTATACTTCATTGTTGTTTTTTTTAAAAAAAAGATAAATCTAGCATAATTTTCTATGAATTTTTTTAACATCTAAATGTTGTAAAGTCAAATAATATATTCTTTGATATTAGTCAAGATACGTGCACCTAGTCCACACATCCTTAGATGTAAAAAAAAAACATGATTATTGGTATTTGGTTCAAGTTCCTCACATCCAAATGTTGTTAATTTTTTTTAAAAAATGAATTACTGCTTTTCGTTAAAAATTTTTCAAAATTTGAAGTTGTAGTGTAATGCTTTCAAGATGAGATAATTTTCTCAAATTGAAAAAATAATTATAAATACGATTATTTCTATTTTAAAAATAAAACAACAAATATAATTTTTGGTATTAATGAGTATATAATACATTATTAAATCGTATGAATGATTATGGAGTAAATACTTAAAAATTTGCCAATATCTATAATTACTTGGAAGTAGAATTCATTCAATACAATTTCATTTTTTCTTTACCAACATGAATGGGCCCAAATCCCGTGGGCTTTCTCTAAGCCAGTCCATTAACGGCCCACAAATTTGCTTTCCAATTGATGACCATATGCTTTTCTTTTTATTTATTTTTTAAAAATGTTTGAACTATTGAGTTTTTTCTTTCTTTCTTACTTTCTTTCTTGATAACGGAAATTGGTGAGTATATTATCTTTTAAGGACCAAATTGCATAAATTTGACTACTAGAAAAATGGGGCTCATGTTTAAACAGGTTTACATAATTCCTTTTTACTATTGATATATTATTTTTATATCTATTAGCAAGTCTTTTTTTTTTTTTTTTTTTTTTTCGAGAAAATATTAGCGGTCATTTGTATGTCTATCGTTTAATAGTTTATTTTTATATATGCCTCATAGAAGTACATTTTTATGTTTGAGACAAAAAAAATTGTAAGTCTAATCAATGATATTCTATGTTTGTCACTAATAAATCATATATGTTTACCACTAAACATACAAAGAAACACATAGAAAATAAAGTCAAGACATGATTAAACATACCCTATTCTAAATACATTATACAACGAATTGAAAACTAGAATCAAATCTTATGATTGTTAGTACATCTAGAATATCAATTGAACCATGTTTATTTTTGTTGATTAATATATCCTTTTATATATTGTATTGATATAATGATAATTTTTTAGGAAGTGATAAACCTTCTGGTTTTATATTAACTTTCCATAAGTATTTATATTACATAAAAAATATTTATATTACAATATTAATAAATATCCTATCAAATCATAGATAATATATAATAATATCAAAGGCTAAACCTAACATATTCTAGAGAATATCTTAATGATATTTATTCCGAACACTCCCCTCAAGTTGAAGCATGTAAATACACATGACCAACTTGAAAACAAAGTCTTGAATGCATGTCACAAACACAGATGTTACATATGTTGTCGATCTCACCGTCGAACTGAATGTACCGATGCTAGATTTATTGCACCTCATGAATTGTCAAACTGTCGCCGATCACGCAGCTGAACAGAATATACCGCTACTAGGATGCGTTTTTGCACCTCACGAATCGCACGGATTTCACGAATTGCACGGATTTCACGAATCGTCAAATTGTTGTCGATCGCGCCGTCAAACAAAATATACCGCTAATTGGATGCATTATTGCATCACATAAAATCGCGCGAATTGCATGAATCATCAATTGTCATTGATCACGTCACCGACCATCTCTCTTTTTCTTCTTTTTTTAACTCTTTTTTTTACAACCTTAATTTAGGGTGGCTCTGATACCATGATAAATTAATATGGTATCAGAGCCCATAAGCCCAAATGAGTATCGGTCCAATAAAAATGAAATTGAGATCGATTCAAAATTGGTGAGCTCAAAAGAGACACCATCTTGAGACGGCATGTTAAGTTCTCACAATTGTCCCACATAACAAAAGTGATAGTTCTACAAACATTTATAAGAGATATGAGTAACTCCACTCATAACCAATGGGTTTTGAGATGGAACTCTATATTCTCTAATATATAGAATACTAACAATTAATATATAATAGAAAATAAGTATAGAATAATCGAAATGAACATATGTTATCTAAAACCCATAGAAAAGAGCATAAAGATAATATTAAGATTTTTTTTAATTACCGATAGACATTTGTCATCGTCTTTAATATTTTTATAAGAGATTCGACTATTCTTTTTTCTATCAATTGTTTTTGAGATGCAATGACATATTATCTAATATGGTATAGAATTCTTATATGAATAATGGTTCTTCGATCCAACTCAAATACTTAGAAAAATCGAATCTAATCTAAGTTGCAAATATTTTGAATCAGATTGCACGGATGCTCCTTTTTAATACCCAATGAATAATAGGATGTACAGAATAATTTTAAGCTATGCTTTAAACATACTAAAAAAACACAACTGGTAGACATAGATTCTCATTATTCTTTAATGAAAAGGCACCATGTGACCATAATTAATTAATTATAAATCAATAGGGTTGAAAGAGAAATATAATTTTTGATATGTGTATTTTATAAATTATAATATATATTGACAAAAAGAAAAAAAGGGTAAAAAAATCTCTCTCTATAATGCCATGCCACAAAAGAAACAGTACAGTTCCTTGGTATAATCATCACACACCTGTAACTATCATTCAGATGAATTGATGGGATCTGCCTATTAATGAATGAAAAACTTTATATTATATAGAAATTAAAAAACAATGAAATTTTTCAAAAGGGTACTCTCTCTGATCATGTGATGTGGGATCCCCAATATGATAAATAACATTGTTGAAACTTAGAAGAAGACAATCAAATCAAATAAATGTAAAATGAGAGGTCCCAATGATCAATACACCCAAACAATTTTAATATTTATTTAATTGTTTGCAAATGTTGGCAAAATTTAAATTGATGAATACTCTCCTTGGCTTTATGGATATTTGGTTATGAGGTCTGTATAATTAATGAAGTTTAAATGTGTGAAATATGATGTTAATTAAGAGCCTAAATTTGTATCATAAATCACACATTTATTAGAGTTATTAGATAATGAGAACCAACTAGTGATTTTATTGTTCGGTGATAATCTTATTATAGGTATTTGGATTTTATATTATTTCTTCTATTTTTATATTTGATGTCGTTTTTTTAGTTGTCATCAAATTAATCAACTTTTTTTCTGAGAAATCAAATTAATAAACTTGTATGACTTAAATAAACAGATTTTTATTATATGCAAATATAAGATTGACTTTTTTAACCATTAAAAAAAAACGATTTCAACAAAATAAAATAAAAATAACATGCATTCAAGAAATGAACAAGTCTAATCCTTTAATCAAACATGTTCTAATCAGATGATGTATTTTTCTTTTCATACAGAAATAAAAAACAGGATTATAAACCCTTTTTGGAGGGGGGGTTTTTTTTTTTAAATGTGAACTTCAATTTCAACTGTTTTTTTTTTTTTTTTTTTTTTTTTTAATCTATTAGATTCTAAAGGCTTGAATTATTGCAGGGAAACACATTATATTTCTTAGCTTTTGAAGAAAAGCTTCAGAAACTGTTATATATTAATTTGGATTTGAAGAATTTTTTTTTTTTAAAATAATAATCTTTGAGAGATGTACTCAAAACATCTGTTTCTTTTTTTCTTCTTTTTCTCTGTTTATAGAATATATGTTTCAGTTTGAGTTAGGTAATAATTTGGAGTTTCTATTAGCTGTCAACTGGTATGTTAAAAAAATATCTGTTAAGCGCTTTTTTTTTTTCAACCTGTTGAAGCGAGAAATTCAAATCTATGATCTTTCATCGTTAAGTATGCACTAATGTTTTACGTCTGTTCTTTATCAAAAAAACAATAACTCATTTTATCTTTTATGGTTCTTTATTATTTTTTTATCTTTATCATTTTTAGCTCGATGCTTAGAAAATAAATGAATGTTAGTTCAAAAATAACTAGTATATTTTTTACAGGATGTACCGTAAGTGATACATATTTTAAATTTTCAAGTTTACTATTATATTAACAATTGATATGAAGAAGTAAAAGAGTTATTAGCGAGTTGATTTCATTGTTTAGTGATAATTTCAGTTCTATACTAGATCAAAAAGTATACAAAGATAGAAAGAGGAATAATCATTTTTTATTACCACTATTTTTTTTTTTTTTTTAAATATTTTAAAAGATGAAGGACATGTTATTTACATTTTTTTTAAAGTAATACTTTTACATTTTTCATCCAAAATTTATGGTGCACATATTTTTTTTAACATTTTTTGAAGTCAAGGGTATTTTTTAAATAAAATTTGTTTTAACAGTTTTCATCTGAAGCGATGTATTTTTTAAATGTTTTTCTATATCTTATGTGTTGAGTTTGAGAAAATCTTTTTTAAATAACAATATTTAAAATTAGAGATTTAAATTTAGGACTTATTATCAATAATATGTATAAATTTTGGTGTTTCATCTGCATTGGCGTGTTTGAGATGACAAAAGTTGGTTTATAAGTCAAAAGTAATAAAGTAAAATTTTGGTGCAACTAATGGAAGAAGGGAACTTTTTGTCAACCCGATTTGATTTATTTCTAATGAAATCCATGAAATCGACTTAAGTTTTTGCTAAAAAAATTCAATAAGATTTGGAGGGGAAAAAAATTATTTCACACCCCTATTGTATACCTCAAAAACTAATAATTATATTATTTTAAATTTTAAATTTTAGCAATGAATTATTAATTTAGATTGTCTAACCCTCTATTTAAAAGTTGTCATACATATACTGAATGGATCGGTAATGTAATTGGTTATCTGGTTTGGTAATATCCATTTCTACTCTACGGTCACTAGTTCAATCTTTGAAATCGATATTTGTAATCCCTCTTTACTCAAAAAAAGAAAAAAAAAAGATCTTACATTATGAAAAGTTAAAAATACTTTATAAATTTACAAGGTAAATGAACGACTTCTTTAATTGTTTATGAGACAATTTATTTTATTATTTAATACAATAACTGAAGTCTATAAAATATAAAACTATACCCGTTAATATGGTAAAATAATTCCTTTCGGGTGGTGTAAATCGATTGATTTTCAACTCTATTTCTTTTCTTGAAAAGAACTTCTATTCAATTTTAGCTAATTCATTTTCTAATTTTAAAAATATGCATAATATCCTTAATTTCAATAAAACTAAGTTTGATGCACGAATTAACTCAAAGTTTACCAACATTCACAAATTTTAATAAAATAAACTAAATACATTTTTAACATCATTTGAACAAAAGTTTATTAGAGAGAGTAAAAACTACAACATTTTTTTTAAAGTTTAAGGTAAATATTACACATTCTTTTTTTTTTTAACCAACATTCATCTAAATTTAAGAGGCAATTTTAAAATTTTGATAAAAATCGACACAACTTAATAATTTTATAGGTATAAATTAAGTTTTTTTTTTCTTTCTAAACTTTTAGTAGAAGTAGAGGGAGCTTTTTGAATGAAAAGAATTAAAAAAAAAAATCATAAATAAAAGGACGAAAGAAATATTTGTTTTTTAAAACAAAATTGAGTATAAAAATGGAGAGACCGACACGTGTAAAATGTAAAAGTAAAAAAGTTTTCTAGATTTATCATTAACATCCATCAGACATAGAAATGTAACGTAGACAATGGAACAGTTATTTCACCGAACACCACTACGTACCCTGCAATTTATTATCACAAATCTAAACTTTTTTTTAAAAAACATTTATATTAGTTTTATTATGCGATAAACTATTTTTAGCATATGAGATTTGTGTCATTTTAATACAAAACTTATAAATGATCTGGTGTACTTTCAAGATTTTTATAATTGATTTGTTGTTGTCTTTTGAAAACAATTACTCACTATTATTGTTCTATCTGTAAAATTTAGAAAATTATTTACATTGTATAAAAATTATTATAGTTATTGAACTTACTTCCATTAATTTTCTTTTAGTATAAATCAAACCCTAGTACTATTTCCAGGATCAAACCCTAAATTGGATTACCACCAAACAATTAAGCCAACTCACCACAAATTCTATTTTTAAAGTCATTTCTCTTCCAAAAAAAAAACTACAGACTTACCAATAGAATCAATTTTAAACTTTATTTGGAAAACGCTTGAGCCCCATTTAAAGGATATATTAGATTAAACTATTGCCCTAAACACACACCCTAAAAGAAGAGACACATTAAAATTAAATGCAATGAATAAACATAACAACAATCAAGAATTGAAGAAAACCTAAGTAGTTCACTAGCATTGTGTTATCTACTTTCACGGATAGATGAGAGAAACTATTTTTATTAAAAAGATTGGAATACATGCATTGTCAAACAAGGCTAGGGTTTTAAAAAAAATTATGTATTGCACTTTCTTAAAACTTTAATAAAACATAACAAAACCCTCAGACTACGTAACCACAACATAACCTAATTCAAGGCATTAATTCAACATTAAACAGTTAAAAACACATGTTTATCAAAATTGAATTTTAGTCACTCTTTTTTAGAAAAAAAATACAGTTTTGAATATATTTTTTTCTTCTAATGTATGGTTAAAGTAGGTTGCAAAAAGATAAAAGAAACCTGAGATACACTCAAGTATTACTCTTTCTTTATCATACCTGAGTTGGAAAACACTGTCAGTTTTAGTTAATACCTGTAAATGAAAAAAATTGACAGTTTTGGTAATTTGGTATGCCATACATGTAAAAGGGATACAATTGAAAACCTGGGTCAAGACATGAAACAAAACCCTACATTCTATTGTACATAAAAATTGAATCTTTTTTCCACTTGAGGGTTTTCAAAGCTCTTTTTTTTCTTTTTTTCTTTTTTTTTCAAAATTGATGTTTTTAGGACAAGAATTGAGAGGGGTTTGAGAAAGGGTTGGTCAGGTTTCTTTGCCAAGACTGGAAAAAAAGAAAGAAAGGAGAAAATGGGAAGAGGGAGAGTTGAATTGAAGAGAATTGAGAACAAAATTAACAGGCAAGTGACTTTTTCCAAGAGAAGAAATGGGTTGCTTAAGAAAGCTTATGAACTCTCAGTTCTTTGTGATGCTGAAGTTGCTCTCATCATCTTTTCTAATCGTGGCAAGCTCTTTGAGTTTTCTAGTGCTTCTAGGTACAAACCCCTCCTTTTTAATTTTCTCTTTTTATATTAATCTCTCTCTCTCTCTCTCTCGATCTCGATCTCGATCTCGTTTTCCGATACTCGGAAACGAGATTTGTTAATTGTCGATCTGAATGTAGCTCAATCGATTCTTGTATTAGTCGTAAATATAGTATCTCTTTTGGGATCTTGGATGTCTTAAGAGGAAAGTAACAAAACTTGATGTATATCAACTTGAATTAGGTGTTTCTTGTTGAGAAGAGAGATGGGTGCTCAAAATGGGGGGGTTTTCCCCCTTACACTTAGAACAGAAAAAAATCTAAGCTTTAAAGAAGAGATGGTTAAATAATTAACTCAAATATAACTAGGTTAATCATTAAGTTTTAGATGTAAATTTGTTAACTACTCACCTTAAGATAATTCTTGATCATCGAATAAAGTAAATTTTCAAAAAGAAAAATATGTGTAGTAAGATCTAAGAGATTATCTCGTGAGATTAGGCAAAGTACATATGAATTAGTTCCTGAAACTCAAGCTTACATAATTAAAAGATGGAATAGGTTTAGCGTGTGTGTCATGATTTGGTAGAAAAGAAGAGAGCAAAGTGGAGTCGAGAAGTTAATAATAGTTCGGATAATAAACTACTTGTTTGGATCCTCATGTTAGTAATGATCAGAATAACTAAGTACACGTTTAAAGATTAATGTCAATAATAGTTAGAACAATTAAATACGGTGTTCATGTTAGTAGTAGTTGAGTAGTAAGTTTGATGTGCAGCTTGATGGAATATTTGATAAGTGGTTAAGGATGAATATTTACTACCAAACATAAATAAGAGGTTCTAAAAGAGTGATTGTTTACCCTCTTCTTCTACCAAACCAAACACAACTAATTTGGAAAGTGCCTCTTGAATTATAGTTAATCTTTGTAGATATGTGATGAGTTTTTATCAAAACTATTTGTTGGGTAAGTTTTCAATTTTCAAGATGGATTATGCCTATGGGAGAAGTTAGCAGTTCCCATTTCACAAGTTATCTTTTTGTTTTGTATTGTTTATTTATTTTTATTTAAATTCCATTTCTGTAGTTTTGAGGTGTTAATTTGACTGGAAGTTTAATGGGTGAGCCATGTTATTAACCAGCTAAAAGAACAGTACTTGTTTGGTTTACTGTTGTGATTTTGTGGCAGAGACATGATGACATGATGTTTGGTTTTTAATCAGCAAAGACAGAGAATTATTTTTCTAAAAAATGAAATTACTGTTTCATCCATGTTATTGCAAGGAATTTTATAATAATTCTCTTCCCCTTATATATATATTTCTTTCTCTTTTGTGTTCTTTCAAGTTTCAAACTTTAATATGATAGTTGTTTTGAAATGTATGGTTTTGTCAGTTGTGTATTACTTGTTCATCGACTTTTCTAATTGTTCAAAAGAGTTTTGGTTTGTAAATGTGAAAGGAAAGAGGTCTAATTTTTTTTAGGTGGATTAACTTTGATTTACATTGAATAATTACTTATTAAGGGTAAGTTGTGGAGAAGAAATGCTACTTTTTATTTGTGATAAACTTTAACCTAATAACTTGTTAATGTACATATTTATGATTTTTTAAATTTCTAGTTATAAGAGTACTGCATTGAATAATTTATCCTCATTTAAATTTTGATTTTTTTGATTTTGATTATTATTATTTTTTTTTATGATAAGCATGACTAAGACGCTCGAAAAGTATCGAAAGTGCAGCTATGGTATACTCGAGGCCACTCGCCACGCAAATGAGAATTTGGTTAGTAATGTATGTTATATATATTTTTTTCTCAAACTTTGGATTTTGTATTTTTTTCTCAAAATTTGAATTTTGCTTCAATTATATGTTTAGATAAATTGATAACAAAATAATAAACAATTTATAAATGAATATCATTATATTTTACAAAGAGCCAAAAAATAATAATATCAATTAATATGTTAATGAAGTTCAAAAATTAGTTTGGAGATACATCCAAATTACAATAAACACTTGAACTCTCAAATTTCAATGTCTTTCAAACATCAAAGGACAAGCAATATACATGATTTGGCCATGATGTGACCATATTAAGCATAGGATTATATTGTCTTGTTGACTATGAATGTTTCAAATTGAAAGTTAAATCTTTCTTTTGTCTTGTTATAATGATGTGTCATTATAGCATCTTGATCTATTCTTGAGCTATCCTAAATTCCTCTTGATTTTTGTATTAACTTTGATGACTCCCATTCAGCAGCCAAATAACTTTGATGATTATTTGAATCTAAAAGCAACTGTTGAAATCATGCAGCAATGTCAAAGGTACACATTTCTAAATTCATTTGTCTCATGAGAAAAAAAAATATTGGTGTAATTAGTTGAGCTATACATTGATGTGTCTAGAATTATATAGTTTAAATTATTTGAAAAAATTGAATTTAAATGTCACATATAGAAACCTTTTGGGGGAAGATTTAGGGGTATTGAATTCCAAGGAACTTGAGCAACTTGAACAACAATTGGAGACATCATTGGAGCGCATTAGATCCACAAAGGTACTTCAAAATTTAAAATTTAAAAAAAAAAAAAAAAAAAAAGAGTTTACTAACATAAACCTTTGACTTTCATGGTCTCTTCTTCCTTAGAACTCACAAATCTAATATTCCTTAAACAGACACAAGCCCTACTTGACCAGCTTTCACAACTTCAACACAAGGTACAATTTCTTTCATTTGTTTGCAATATAGGAATGAAGTGAATATTCGAATCTTTGGCGATTTTAGTTAATGATATACATTTTAGAAAAAAAAATTTACATAACAAATTCTAGCATTCTTATTTTAGTTATAACAATTTTTTTTATAAATATTTCATACATACCAAAATATAAAATATTTAATTTGATTAAAGTTTATCAATTCCAAGTTGTAGTTGATTAAAGTTTATTAATTTTACTTGATTTACTTGATTGGAACCTATCAATTTAACGTGATTGAATCCATTTTTTGCCAAATTTTTTCTCTTTTTTTTGCTACTCATTAAAAATCCCCTATATTTTTTTAATCAGTTGAACTAAACGCATTTAAGTTGGAACACATATACTATATTGCTTTAGGTCTCGTAACAGCATCGATAATTTGTTTTCTTTCTTCTTTTTATTTTTGTCTAATATCATATTTCTTTATATATTAAAAAGTCTTTTGATATTAGCATCATTGCTGCAAACTGGTTAAACTTCTTGTAATCTCTTTACTTGGCTCTTTCCCTTGTTTTTTTTTTTTTTTTTTTTGGAGTATGCTATATATACCAGCATCCTTTTCAAAAAAAAAAAAAAAAAAAAAAAAAAGTCTTTTGATATTAACAAGATAAGAGTATTTGTTTTGAATTAAAATCTCTATTGTTTCAACTTTTAGACCATATTGTCAAATAATGGGGTAGCTTATATTGTGTTGATGAAGAAACTTGTAATACTTTTAGAGTGTATTCATGCATGTAGGAACATATGCTTGTTGAAGACAACAGAGGTTTAAGAAAGAAGGTAAAATTACTTCCAAAATATGTTTGATGGTTATTGCGTTTAACATTATGCAGGTTAATATGAAATTTGAAAAGTATCTCATAATAGCTGGATTTCTAAAGTTTGAATTTTGGGTCATTAATTTTTTCAATATTTTTCAAAATTCACAAGTTTATTAGACACAAATGGTTGAGCGTATAAAACCCTTCTAGTCCCAATATTTCTATCTTTGTAACTTAACCTATTTATTAGCTTTTATCGAGTAAACGCTAAATATTAGAAAAGGTTCAAGTTGATAATCATTTCATTTTTTGTTTTTTAGTTTTCAAATTTAAATTTATTTTTATTTAAATTTTCTACTATAAAATATAAGAATTTCAACCAAATTTCAAAAATCAAAACAAACTTTTGGAAGGTGCATTTTTATAAACATTGATAAGGTGTAGATATGTAAATAAGAAAAAAAATATAGGGTGAAATAATTGTTCTATACTTAAATTTCAAAAAAATAAAATAAAATAAAATAGTTTCTCTCATAAATGCAAACCGTAAGATCTCTATATAATTAGATTGGACAAGTACACACATCTCCATGGATGAAAAAGGAGTCTCAATCAGTCTTTTCTAAAATCTTTTTTATTGGGCTTCTTTTATTAAAGAACAAAAGAAATGAGTGAGACTCATAAGATATTGTTAAAACTCTACTTTTGTTGACACACTGATATAATCTATTAGATCTTTCAAGGTTGGAAGATTTCTATCATAACAAACGTTGAAATAATTTTTTTTTATAAGTTAGAAAAGTAATTTAAAACTCAGTTGAATGGTTGGATATGAACTACAGCTGGAAGAAAGCAGTGCACAAGTGGCGGCAGCCACGGCGGCGTGGGGGTGGGAAGGCGGCGCCGGAGGGCAGAGCATGGAATATCCCAGCCGCATAGCCTCACAACCAGAGACATTTTTTCACCCCATAATTCAACCAAATCCCACTTTACAAATTGGGTATTTAAAAAAAATCCCATTTTTAATATTTCATTTTGGTTAAACCCATTTTTTGTTTTGTAAAAGTTGCATCTTTTTTCTCTTGTGGGTTTCAGGTACAATTCTGTTGGCTCACTTGGATTGAACAATAATAATAATGTTGGACCTCCATCCCAAAATGCCAATGGATTTCATCTTGGATGGATGCTTTAAGATCACCCAACTCACAAATATGTTCTCTACCACAAAATTCTCCGTTGTCTTTCGAACTTCAGTAAATTGATTTAATCGATTCCGCGTTCGTGATGTTAATTCGAGATTATCCCATGTATGAATTCGGGGCTTATAACTCTCTGTATTTCACCTATCAATATTGTTGATTTATATATGCACACATTGGTCTCTAGTGGTCCTAGCTGTCCTTCTTTGGTATTGTATTAATCTATGCAACTTGTAATTATATTTAAAACAAGCGTATGACTTATTGTGAGTGCGATATATGTTTGATTATAGTGTACTTTTTCTGTTCAAATTTTAGTGTTGTGTTTGTATTTTGTTTTCAAAAAATACATATAATGGTACTTATATATATAAGTCTGGATTAGCTTATACACATGTCTATTGTTTTCATGATTGTTTGGCTCTACGGCATCCACATGTAGGAAATAAATTTATAGATAAATAATCACTATGAATTGAATAAATCTTTTAATTTTTCAAAGTTTTTTTTACCACTAGGACAACTAATGGTGCTTTACATTCCTTGAAATTACAATCTAGTAACAATTTAGTTTATCTTTTTTAATTTTGTTAACAAGAGTATAGTTAATTGATATAAAATGTATACTAATGATAATGATAAATAGATCATGAATTTGAATTTCTACTTGCTCCTAATTGTTATTGTACTAATAAATAAATAAATAAATATATATATATATATATATATATATATATGTGTGTGTGTATGTATGTATGTATATATGTGTGTGTGTGTGTAATTTTTATAATAATAATAACAAAATAGGTGTAAAAGGAATAAGCCCATGCTATAAATTTGGTCCAAAACTGAGGCCCAATATCAATCAATTTGGGCAGATGGTTCGCACGTGAGTCATTTTACCAACACTAAGGAAAATTGTAATGGAAGGTCTATTCTAACAAAATAATTATAAATGTAGTCAAATTTGAAAATATTTACATTTATAATCATAAATACAGTTCAGTAATGTATGTTGAACCAAAATTACAGATTTAAACCAAATCAAAGCAAATGAGATGAAACTAAGTACCAAGTAAAGAGGGAATGGAGAAGAAAGTAGGACATCAGATTAAAGTGGTTTAGACTTGCCCATTCCACTGTTCAGAATATGAGAGAACTACTCTCATTCATAATTGCCATTAAAACATTCAAGAGCTCTTAATGGTGGTTAGAGTTTCTCTTAAGGAAGAAGATGAACCCAATGAGCTTTATTTTACACACCCACAAATTGGTTAGTAAACCTAACCTCATAACTTAATCCAAGGTTCAACTAAACTTACCATAAAGGTTAAAATACAAATTACCCTCTTGAAGTACATATCATAATGGCATTATAATATCATAATTGAAATTTCAAAATCATCAGAATTTCAGACACACCCGGATCAGAATTTGCTCGATCAAAGCAACATAACTGTAGATAGAACTTGATCATAATTTGCCCATTCAGTGCAAATCAAAACGGTCATCAAGACCTCAAAATCTTAGTAGAAAAATCAGAACTCTTAGAAATTCAGCAGAGCGATGAACTAAATCCATCAATGGCAACACGAACCTGTTTTCATTTACAATATCTCTAAAAACATCAAAATCTTATCCAAAAAGATTTCAAACATGATGTTGCGAAAACATGGAATCAAAACAAATGAGGAATCTCCTCTCAGAACGACATAAGCAACAAAACAGAGTCAGCATAATCGCTACCAATAGACTCTTCCGAACTAATGCATTTAGCAAACAAAAGACTTTTAAAACATCGAGTCAATACCAAACTGAATGCCCAAACGCTGCATTCCAAAATGTTAAATAACAAATTTCCATGTTTCTGCTGAAACAAATTGTGCTATATCAAAACGGCAAGGGACCAAAGCACACACAATACTCCAAATATAAACAACAAATCTCTTTCATCTCAAAGCAACAATTCAAGAAACCTGTAAGCTTTATAACTTCATCAAAATACCAGATGCAATAAAAAAAAATCATCTACATATAACACTAAGTAGAATGATGCAAATTTGACAAGTAGCTTTAATGAAAATAGAATAGGCAAACTAATTTCTTGCAAAGCAACAAATAAAAGTGAAAGAGTCAGAATGCTAATAAGACTACACCCAAAACTGATCAATACAATAAAGTCCAAAGACGAGGTTCCATGCAAGAACACAAACAGAGAAAGAACATATATCTCCTCTTCTTGCATGTGACCACAAGCAAACGAATCTGCATCAAAATGAGAATATAGAATACCCTCTTAATTGGACTTCATTACAAACAACCATCAATAGCAAACAATTAGCAAACAAAATTCAAGTCTCATAACAAACGTCCAAAACGAAAAAATCCTTCTAACAAGCCAATTCCCTATCGAACAACTTAATGCTACCCTCTAAACCAGCAGGAACAACCTCGGGTTCAAGAGTAACAAAGATAGGATCAAAACGTGCACTGTCACAGACATGCACTAAAGACTGAGCTGAAAAATTTTCAAAGTTAAAAGCAGAAGCAGCGGATAAATTTCTACAAATTAGGTCAACATCATAACTCATTTGCTCGACAATAACTGAACTAATCTTAGGTGGTGAACCTGTCCAAAATTCTTGTGGAGTCTCAAGAATCTTATAAAAAGCTGCAACTATCTCGCTATGAAAAAGATTTGTCTTGCTGAATATATAAACCATTTATAAGCTTTCTAGATATCTTAATTTTATCAATTCGAGATGAGTAGTCATAACCTACAACATCCAAAGATCCTAACGAGATAACGTTTCGCAAAATATCTTGAATGAATCTCTCACAATTGCTAGCATTCATGCTAAACCAAAATCTACTCTCTTAATTTCAAACTGATGTCTATTTTTCAAATTAACCTTGCCAAAATTCATAACTTTCAAATTTTCAAAATTGTGAGAATTTTAAAAAATTATCAGAATTTTCAGAATCCTTCTTTTCAAATTTCATCTCCAAATTCCTTGGTCTAAAAAAGTCAAGAACAATTTCTATGGCTAACGAATCTCTACCGTACAAAATGCCCTGATTTCAAAACTTTGTAACTTTTGGGTAACAAATCGGGGAGGATCATAACTTGGTTTTCACCATCTAATTTCTCCTATCCAAAATTGACCAGGTCACCAAAAATTTTACTGAATTCGTCCAAGTTTTGTTCCAATTCCTTAGAATGATCATCTAAGGATTTTGCAACCTTTGCTAACAAACTAGGCTCTTATTTTCTTATTCCATAAACTAAAATCTCCAACCCCTCGAATTTGTGAAATACAAATTTAGCCAACATCTTATCAGAATTATCAAATTCAGGGAAAATCATATCACAATCAGGAAAATACTTAACGAGCCACCAATTCGAAAACAATATCAAATGACAAATCCATCAAATCAGAATTTACTAAAAAATTATCACAAAGTAAATCCATATTTATCAGTCTCATGCTTTCAAAATTTCAGCCCAAAATTTCAAATTTCACAATAGCAGCCTAATATCCCAAACAAATTTCAAAATGACAACACAAATGTTTAGCTTATACAACTCAATTCCAGCAGACATCAAATTTCCCAAAATGGCAATTCAAATTACAACTTGAATCACGAATATTGAGCATTAATTCAAAATGAAGCCAAATTTCATAATAGATGTACTAAATTAGCATCCAAATTTCAAGGTGATATGACAATTAGAACAAAATTATCTCAAATTGGGAGTTAAAATTCTCAATCAAATTAGGAGGAAGCAAACACAAAATTGGTATTTGAAAATATACATGTAGAAAACCAAATTAGAGTCACTAACCACAAAAATGCTCCAAATTTATTTGAAAAATGAACTAATGCAAGCAGCTCAAATTCCCAAATTAATGCTTGAATTGAACCCACAGAATTGACTCCACTATCTATGTAGAAATGCCAAAATTGATTTCACAATCCCAAATGGAAAATTGCCTCCAAACTCCACATTCCAAATGGCAATTTCAATCGCCTCAAATCACACATTTGGTGAAATTACCTCAAATTGGAACTGCCGACTATAAAACAAAATCATCGCTTAAACCCAATTTCTGAAGATATAAAATTGCCTAAATTTAAAAGGAAAAATCAATTTGGCCAAATCCATTATTGAATAGACCACAGATCAATGCTTCTTAAACGATCTCAATACCAATTTTGAACATGAATGGATTCTTAACAAAGGGAAGCTGATTCCGACTTACAATGCTGCAGATTGGAAGATTGAATGCAAAACAAACCTTAACTAAGAATTGCACACCTAAAAACTCCTCAAAATCAAAACAATACCCACAAATTGGTTAGTAAATCTAACCTCACAACTTAACGGAAGGTTCAACTTAACTCACCATAAAAGTTAAAATACAAATGATGTGTATGTATTATTAATATTCATTAATACAATATTTTGTATTATTAATATGGTATTATATGTTATTAATACAATATTGTGTATTAATAATATTGATTTTTTTAAAAGCGACTATATTCTCAAGTTTATTTATTTATTTATTTATTATTATTATTATTTCAATCCAAGTGAAAAAGAAAAGTATATGAGCTAAGCTTCTAGGCTCTAGTCATGGGGAGACAAGTGGCCAAAGAATTAGTGTAGAAAGTTTATTATTATAATTATTATTGAAAGAATTAGTATATAAAGTTTTTTGTTATTGACAGAATTAGTATATAAAGTTAAATTTAAGGCTTTATGTCAGATAATTAGGGAACCATATACTTAACCTAGGAATCCATTGTCTCACCTTTCTTTTTCTTTTATTTGCAAATTTTTTTCTATATTTTAGGACATGGATATTTCAAAATATTGACCCATGATATTAAGTTCGGATAGACCATTATACAAAAGTCGAAGTTTCAACTTCCATTCAGATGTTTATTTTTGTCACGCGTCACAACTTCGTGGAGTAGAAAATTCCATTATTCTACCATTATTAAAATTTTATGAAAATACCCCAAACAAATCAACTTAGGGGTGTTTGGATTATGTTTAGATAGGACTAGAGATCTTTATTTTTATGAGAAATTGTTGTTTAGACTGAGAACGAAGACGAGGAAAGAAAATTTTTCGTTAGCTAAATGGGGTTGGGGTGGGGAAGATTTCCGCCTCGTTTACATTTATTTATTATTTTTATAAACAAAATACTTTTCCTTCATTTTACTCCTTTCAATTTTAGATAAAAAATATTTGTTGGTCAAATTATGCATTCAAATAAATATTCTTTTCTTAATAATTAATAATAAAGGTGTTTTTAGAGAATAATTAACCATATAACTTATAGGATATTTTCTAAGAAAAAGTATTTATTTGAGATTATTATTAATAAAAAAATTTAAAATGAAAAAAAAAAAAATTGAACAGGAAAAGTTCGCTCTAGGTAATCCCTACCCCAATCCCTGCAAAAAAAAATTATGAATTTTAAGCGATGAGGACGGGGAAGCCATTCCCTAGCCATGCTCCGCCACGTAGACATCTCTGGATAGGACGTTCTAGAAATGAAGGGTAGTGATTATGAGAAGTTCTAAATGCTTATGAAAAATTTAGTGAAGATCAAACTTGTTTTGATTGATGAGTTAGGAATATTATGGCAAAAATCTTATTTAAATAGAGGGTTATTATTAGTTGCGACATAAATCTTAATTTGGATTGAGAGCTTATGGATAATAGTTGTAGAAAAATCTCATTTGAATACAGAGGTTACGAATGACTAAAATACAAGTAATATTTATACTTGGAGAATATATAATAGTTTATAAGAGTTTATATGAAGGTTTTTTTAAGTTACTCCATCCAAAGGTGAGATTAGACAAATTCTTACAAATCCTCTATCCTAACACACTCTTACAATTTTGGGTTAAAAGTTTAGTAATAATTTATATATGGTATTAAAATAAGAACACATCTTTCTAGTTCAATAAACTGATAGTCCACATATAAGAGATTACATAAATCATTTTAACGATATAAATTTTGTCTTATTGAAAATCTATACATTTTAATTTTTGTGGTTAAGCACTTGGACTTTGTGGATGTACTCCTTTCAAGGTTCCAGATTCGAGGTGGTTATAGATATTAATTTTCTAGGTGACTTCAATTTCATTTTCATTCTTACGATGTATTCCAATAGCACATTCTAGAATTGTGTCAATGGTGCATCTAAACCAAGCGTAGCTTCAAATTTTTGGGTTATAACCAAAAAAAAAAAAAAAAAAAAAAAAAGGAAAAGGAAGAAAGATAATCACCATTAAAGAGACTTGCAAATAAAGAGAAGATAAAACAAGTCTTGGTTACAACAGCAATGGGCATTGTGTTTATGTTATGTTGCTAATCAAGATTAGAAAATGTTTAAACAGCATTTAATGAAAAGACACAAGAGAAAAATGAAGAGAAGTTAGAGGTAGAAAAAGCAACACGTTTTGGGGGAATATTAGTATATATATGTTAAAAGAAACATTAATGTCTTTGTTATCCAAATTTGGGCAATCAAATGCACAATGGTGGGGCTGAAAAGACAGGACCACCTTTGCCACATTTATAGGACTTTGCATTTTCTTAAATATGATATCAAAGTAATTCACAAAGTCTAAAATAAATATTTGATCCCAAAAAATTGAAATAAGATTCAACAGTAATGAAACTAAAAAAGACACCAATCTTAAAAGGTAGTTCAAAATTCTACCTTGTATTCTTAATAAGCTCATTATTAATTTATTTTGAGATTAAATTTTATATTTGTCCAAGATAATATTATAGTCTATTAAGCCTAGACAAATATTTAGTTCAATACTCAATCCAAAAATATTTAATTCAAAGAGGGTGTTTTAGTATTCCTATATTAGAAAAAACTGTCGATTAATTTTTTAGATGAAATCAAATATAATTCATCTCAATTAAGTAAGGGCGAAGATTATTCAAAATCAACCTAATTGTTTTTTAATTGCATTCACTTAATATGTACAAGCTAATTGACATAAATGTGTATTCATGATTAATTTGTTATGAATTCAAATTTTCATATTCAATTATTGTTGAATTAAGAAGTAACTATTATGTATACTAATAAAATGAAGAAAAATAAACCAGGTATATAGCAAATTAAGTTGGATTACTTTTGATTGATTTCTTACCCTTGTTCATTGTACAAGATATTTCATCTTAGTCTTAGCAACAAAAATATATTTTAAGATTGATCTTTACCGTTAGTTAAGCTAACTACACAGTTGATGACATGTCACTATTGGTAAAGTCAATGTCTAGAGTTTTATAGATATTTCTATTATCACTTTTCATATTTTAGTATAAATTGGAGGAGGAGGAACCACAAATATTATCCAGAGTACAGTGCTCTCGTATAAATGAAGATCGAACTTATTACTAAATTGGATTACCATCAAATAATGAAATCAACACGCAACTAACCCTTTTGGTATTTCTATTATCATTGAGTATTATTGAAAGTATAATAATTAAGTTTTAAAAATGAAATCTTCTAACAAAATTAATTTTTTGAAATAAATATAAAATATTTGAAAAAATATCTATCGATACATTTGTAAAAGAGATTTTGTTTTGAATTCTGGAAAATTCAAAATCATAACATTTCAATTATTAAAATATATAAAATGTTACTCAAATTTTGCACCTTTTATTGAAGAGACTATTGTCCTAAGCTAGTAACTTGGTTTTAAATAAGTTAAACAATATCGAAAATATTGTCTAAAAATAATTTAAGAATAATTCCTATTCTCAAACTCTTTTTTTTTCTTCTTTTTTTTTTAACATACTATCTTTTTTTTTTCTATATATAGTCAAGGTTTGACGTTTGACATATAAATATCAGAAAGAATATCTCTAGAGGGGAGAGAGAATACAATAAAATTTATTTCACAAAAATATCGTCCACTAACTATTTAGAAATTAATATCGACAATATATATTAATAATGTTATGATCTATACTTCTGTCTAATGTTTTGACATTGATTGTGGCCTAAGATTAAATGTTTGTAATGCACGAATGCCTTTTTTTTAGTTCAATAATAAGATTTTTTTTTTTTATTTCAATCTATTATTTTTGTGGACAATAATTTTAAAAAATTGTCCAAGAATCTAAATGTTTATGCATAAAAAAAATAATTATTCACAAAAATAACACAAATTCATTTTTAAAAAACTAAAAAATAAAAATAAATAAATGATCATCATCATTATTTTATGCAATTATGGAAAAAATGAATCATTAAAAGTATAGGCTTAGCGACATCTATATACAATTGATAATCAAGAAATCATAAATTTGAATTACTAATGGTTGTAACTCAAAAAAAAAAAGGAAAGAAATAAATTCAATTCAATTTTCTATGAGTGCGGAGTGCCGTGAGACACGAGTCACCCAACCATATTAAAAATAAATACACTAAAATAAAACAAAAAAAAAGCTAATATAGTATTTGCAATTTTCTGATTGGTTTGTTCCAAAAAAATAAAGCCAAAAACAAAAACAAGGGTGTGGTTTAAAATCCCCGACGGTGACAACCAGAACAATACGTCACAGACACCCCAACAGCCAATCAAAGATCGACAACGTTTTTGACGAAACCACCCTGGTTTTCCAAAACCACCAATCTAAAATCTCACCCCATTTAAACAAACAAATCCCATATTTCTGAGCTTCATTTTTCAACTTCTTCAACAACTTCACATTCATACATAAAAATCTTTCCTTTTTTTTCCTTTTCTGTTCATTCCATTCTTGAATAAACTAAAAGGGTTTTTTTTTTAAATTGTGGGGGTTTTTGTTTATATTTTGATTTTTTAGTGTTTTTTTAAAAAAATTTTTATCTTGGGGTTGGAAATGGGGAGAGGGAGAGTGCAATTAAAGAGGATTGAAAACAAGATTAATAGGCAAGTTACTTTCTCAAAAAGAAGGTCTGGTTTGTTGAAGAAAGCTCATGAGATTTCAGTTCTTTGTGATGCTGAAGTTGCTCTTATTGTCTTCTCTACCAAAGGAAAGCTCTTTGAATACTCGACTGATTCTTGGTATGTTTTTCATTGCCTTCATTTTCTTCATTCTATTTCCATAATTTGATATCCCGTGAATGTCTGGACCGGCTTATTTACACTTTTACTATTTTCACTAAACTATAAAATTACAATATCTAGATGTCAAAATAATTGCTATAGATTTGAATTCATATATTCTTAGATTTTGAAACACTCTATCACATTAGACCCATCCACGATATTTCTTTTCATTCTATTTCTTCAGCTTTTGTATTTTTATGCCTATTTTGCATTATATAGTGAAAACCCATGTTGGTTATTTGCTTTGACACAAAGTAAGGAAAAAAGGAAAAAAATATATATAAAAAATCCAGTCGGTATATTTTTTATAAAAAATTACTTTCTTTTTTGTTATTATCCCTTTGAAGTGCAATTATGCTAATCTCCATAATAAACATTTATATATTTAAAATTTTTGGAGTTGGTTTTCAGTGTTATAGTACAAATCACTGTGTTTTTCAACTAGTTGTACTTGCATGATTTTTTCCTTATATATATTTTTTTCTCTGTTGATTTATTTATGCAGTTGTGAATTATCTTAAAGAGAAGACTTAATTTTAGTTTAATTGCTTGCATTTTTTCTAAATAGGGATCAATTTATGCGTACCACAATATGCCAAATTTTGATGTTACATTTTTAATCACTATAAATCAAGTTGGCTTGGTCACTTTGTGCTGTTTGCACGTTATTGTTTCGCTGAATATTTGTTTTTTTTTTTTTTTTGCTGTAGGTTTAATCTCACTTTTTAGAATTTTTAATTGAATAAAAGGACTAAAGTTAAAGGTCTTGATGCACTTGTTGTATCATTGGATGAAGTTTGAACAATTATCAGAAGTTTTAATGCTATTTTATTATATGTTTATTTACATATTGTGTGGGTCTTGTCTCTTCTTTTTTTTTTTTTTTTTTTTTAATAATACAAATATGTGTGTTAATGTAAAATGCTTTGAAATAATGAAGCATGGCTTTTTAAAAGGGAGGGTTGGCTTTGTTTTTTAAAACTGTTTATGATATTTATTAATATATACCCATTTAACTAAGTGTCTAAAAATTCAGTGCATCATACATGAAATACTAATAAGTTAGTTATGAGTTCGCGTTGTTAATATTATTTTTTATGTGTTTGTGTGAAGTTTGAAATTGAAGTGAATCTCTCTTGTCCATCTTTAAGTTCATTTTTTGTTCCTATTTGTAAAAAAATATTCAAAAGATTAAATCAGTTGTCTATTCAATGATAAAAATGAATAAGACTTTGAATATAACAAAAGTTCTAAACAGAATCATATGAGTAATTATTATTATTATTTTTTTTTTTGAAAACGAATCATATGAGTAATTAATTACTCAATAATAATGATGTGATTTTTTAAAAAAACTTGTGGAAAATTTGTCCACTTTGTTGTCTACTACTATAAATATGTTTTTTTTTTAAGTTATGGTACGTAATATGTTTAAATCTAAAACAAATTTAAAAGATATGGTACATAATCTACTTCAAAAAATATATTTTTAAAGTTGTAGTAAAAAATTGAAAAATAAAAAATTCATGAATAATACATTTAAACTAAGAAAAGCACTTAATAGAATTACTTTACTAAAGCAATGGATATAACTTCGTTATAGATTATTTTTTACTCAAGTGTTAATTATTAGGATTGTTTGCATGAACACTTTTTCTTATTAATTTCAAGATAATATACGAACTTCTAACCTCTTAATTAAAAATAAAAAACTTTAACCAATAAAAGTATACTTAATTGGATTCATTATCAATATAACTATTTCCATACCATTATGCATTTGTCTGTTTATACCCTTTTTTTTTTTTTTTTTTTGATTTCTAATATCTTTGCATAATCTTTATCTCATCAATCTCATAATATATCCTTTTTTTTTCACCAATCTCTCTTATGTAAAGACTTGATTGTTTTTCTTAATCTTGAATTGGGAAAAAATGACCACCTTATTTTCCTCGTTCAATGATTGTTTGCATACTCTATTTGGGACCAAATGATTTCACAACATCATCATTCTCACTCAATTTCCATCTCAAGTATATTCTTAGAATTTTGAGTAAAGTTTGTTTTTCTATCTTTTTTACTTTTCCTTTTTGCAGCATATGTTCTTTTTAATCATGTCATAATGGTTGAATTAATATATTTAATTGCTTTAATTTGAGTTACTAATAAGGCGAACATTTAAGAAGTACGGATATTTTATAATATATTCGAGTTATATAATAAATGCTAGTGTAACTACAATATATTAGTAATGTACGTATAACAACTATAATGTATTTGTATAAAAAAAACTATAATATATTAATAACAATTGTCGCGCATTCGTCTAGTGGTGGAAAGAGTTTCGAGAAATTAAGAGATCAATTTCGTACAATTTTTTTTACAATTAAATATTATGGGATCAGACGGTTGTCCAATGAAAATAGTTAAAGAATACATAAGTTAATCGAAATATTTAGGGATATAAAAAGAATGTTAGTGTAACTTTTTTTTTTTTCATTCATCAATATTTTGGAGAGTTCGAAACTTGTAAACTTTTAGTTATTTCGACTAGATCTGACTGAACTTCTGTTTTTTTTTTTTTTGGCATAATGCAAGTATAACTAAAAGTAAATTAATGAGTCTCTTTTAATAATTACTAACTTTGAGGGTTCTATTTTTCAAAAGAAAAAAAACTTTGAGGGTTCTAAGGGCCTATTTGGTAGTCCAACTCAAGCCTGGGAAGAGAAGGGAAGGGAAGTGTCCCTTCCGAGCATTTGGGTTACTGGGTTAAAAATACCTGGCCGAGAAGGGTTAACCCGGTGCGTGGCCTTGCTAATCCCAGCGCGTACTTTTTTTTTTTTTTGTTAATTTTGGTTTTGCACGCCCAATTTTCTTTTTAATACATTTTCATTTCTTTTGTTCTTTATTGTTTTTTTAAAACCACCTCATTTCTTTTACCGTTTTTTTAAAATCATGCTTTCTTTTTTAGTTTCGACTGTTTAAGTATGACAAAATTAAGCCTCCGGTGATCTTTTGATTAAATATTTAGGGGCATTTATTTGTCAAATTTATAGAAAATTTAAAACGAGTATTTATTAATTACTCTTTATTTTTATTACAAAAAATAACTTTTCAATTCTAATTATTTATTTACGACTACTCAAATAACTCCTCATTTGTAATCACTTACCTTTAATTTTTTAAAATAATTCATTTTTAACCATTCATTTTTAAACATTCTTTTTTTAACTACTCATTTTAAATTCACATCCAAACAAACATTTGACTCTAACTACTCTACCAAAAAAAAAAAAAAAACACACACACATCTAAACAATTTTTTAATTACAACTTTCAATTTTTAACTACTTAAAATAATTTCTCAAAATAATTCATCAAACTAGCTCCTCAAACTATTTCTTTATTCAAACTCCTCCCTAAAATTGAGAACTCTAACTAATTGAACCATGTTAACTTGTTTGTTTATATTGATTTATTATATATATTTATGTCTATTTTTTTAAAATATATATTTATTTTGTCAATTTATTTTTTTTCCTTTTTAAATTGTGTTTTTAGTTTTAGTTATATAGAGAGAGAGATATTTTTATGGTTAATTTTATTTGAGATACATTTTTTTTAATTGTTTTTTTTTTTTTTCTTATTTAAGAATGAGATTTAATTTTATACATTTTTCGACTAGAGTTAAAAATAGGAGTTTGAGACCAATTCAACCAAATTAAATTTATTTACTTATTTTATGTTAATTATTAATATGTACTTTTCAATTTATATCATTTCATATAGATGCTAATTTATTATGCGAAAAAGAGCAGTTGCTTAGCGACATTAGTATAAGCCTAACGACCAAAGGTCTTGGGTTCAAATTTCTCCATCCCCAATTGTAGTAATCTCAAAAAGATGCTAATTTATTATGCATCAGACTATTATAAATGTATATTTATTTATGAATACATTTTTTATAAGATACACCTTTATTTATTTATTTATTTTGAAGCACATTATATTTTTAATACATTTTTCTTTCCATTTTAGTTTTTTTTTTTAACTTTTAATTTGTTTTAAAATTTTATTTTCATTGTAGTATTTATTTAAAAAAATGGTAAAATAAGAATTCGAACTTAAGCTCTCTTTTAAGTTACAGTTTTTATGTGTCTATAGTTTATTTCCAAACTTAAAATTTTCATTCAAATTAAATGAATTTTAAACACTTATCATGTTTTTATTCCATGTATTTTAAATTATATTTATAATTATTTATGCATTTTATTTTTGTTCATAATGTATACATTTGAAATTTGATATATAAAAATAGTATTCATAATATTAATTTTATTATTCGGTAATGTTAAGGATGAAAATGCTAAATTATAAATTTAATTTAAATAATAATTAAAATATGTAAATTTAAAAATGTTGTTTCAATTATGAATATAATGTGTGTGTGTCTGTATTTAAAAAAAAAAAAAAAAAATTGCATCTCTTCCCTTCCTTTTCCACCAAACACCAATTTAATCTATCAATTTTCCTTCTCTTCCCACCAAACACTAATTTACTCTGAATTCTCTTCTCTTCCCTTTCCACCAAACACTAATTTACTCTCACTTCAGTTCTCTTTGTTCTTTTTCCTTCCCACTGTAGCCAAACATGCCCTAAATGTTTTTCAACTAGTCAACTTGAGCACAACTCAGCTAATTAGAACACAATTAAAAATTTTAATTTCTCTAATTCCACCTGTGTTGTTGAACTCTAAAAATCTTGGTCATGGTGAGTACAAACCTTCTACTCTAATATTCCAATTGGAGGGTGAATATTTAAACATTTGATCTCAAAAGAAGAAAATAGATGTTAAAACTATTAGTGGCACATGACATTATAGATTGGTATTAAATATAATCATTGTGTTAATGAGTGTAACATTGTGATTAGCATGGAGAAAATCCTTGAGCGTTATGAAAGGTACTCATATGCAGAGAGGAGACTTGTTGCAAATGAGAATCAATCAAATGTAAGTACAACAAAAATCCATCTCATTATACATTTTCATTCTAAATTTCAATGAACTTTTTTACTTCATCAAACATGATAAAATTGTTTGTGCTGCAATTTGTTTATAGGGAAATTGGACTCTTGAACATGCAAAGCTCAAAGCCAGAATAGAAGTTCTAGAAAGGAACCACAGGTTCTATATCTCTTTTGGGTGAATTTTACATTCAAATTGTGAATTGGCAATATTAAGCATAAATGATTTGTTTCATTTTGGTGCAGGCATTACATGGGGGAAGAACTTGACTCATTGAGTCTAAAAGAGCTTCAAAATGTTGAGCAACAACTTGATTCTGCACTCAAGCATATAAGATCTAGGAAGGTATATAGAAGTATTTTTATTATTGCTATATCTTAGATTGGATTAATTTCTTACACATTTTGCTAACTGCATTTCTACCTACAGAATCAACTCATGCATGAATCCATTTCAGAGCTTCATAAGAAGGTAAGCTTTAACTTACTTTTCTTCTTTCTTTCTTTTTTTCTTTTTTTTATTATTATTAATATATTTTGCCTTTTTTGCCTCAAGTAATGAGACTCGGATACAACATAGACACAAACATGACAAAGACATCTTTATTAAATATATATACTTTTTATACAAGAAATAAATTTTAAGTTCCAAAATAAACAACCATTATAGAGTGGCTTAAATGGTCAAAGAAGGTCTTGAAATACTTAAAGTGATGGGTTCAATCCATCGTGATCACCTACTTATGAATTAATGTCCTACGAGTTTCCTTGATATCAAATATATACATTAAGTACTTAATAATCATAAGGTTTATATACTCATAGTTATTTTTTAATTACTTCACAATCAATTGTTTTGAATTGAAAGCATTTCTTATAAGCTCCTCCTTGTTTGTGGGCTTTTATTTTTGTATGCCCATATTATTTCAAAGAAATTTGTAATTAGATTTCTCAATTACCTAACTGTATGAAAAGTCATATTCAAGTGGGTTAAATTAACTTGTATGTATTGTTTGACAAGGACAAAGCCCTACAGGATCAAAACAACATGTTAGCCAAGAAGGTAATGATATTTTCTACCTTAATATATTCATATATACAACTACACAATAATATACTCATTTATATTACAATTTTGCTTTAAAATATATATTATAAATAGATAAAAGAGAAGGAAAAAGCACAAGCTCAAAATCCACCTATGGAGGAGCAGCAGAATAGCAATGGCATTGAATCTTCCCCACTTCTCCTACCTCAGCCATTCCAATCTCTTAATATGAGGTTAGTTTCGAGATCGGTTTTGAATGAATTTTCAAAAGCTTAAAAAATAATTATATTAGATACGTATAAATATATTCTAGCTATTGGATCTTGTAAGTTGTTATAATTTTTAATTTTAGTTAGATTTCTTAAATTCAGTTGTTATAATCTTCCGTTTTAGTCAGGTTTCAAATTTTGTTTTCAATACATTCCTCGAAGATAAAACGTTGAATCAATATCAACTACTTATTGACTTGATTATGCAGTTGTTCTTACCCATCCCACGGCACCGAACACGAAAACGCCCCTGCCAACAGCGACAGATCGAGCACGCTCCTGCCGCTGTGGATGCTCCGCCACCACCTTGGTGACTAATTATATATGAACAGATCTATAATTGTGAACCCTTTATATTAGTAGTAGTAATGGTACCAAATCCTTTAGCTTTTGGATGGATATTGGATTTGGATCCTTCTAAAACTTGTAGCTCTTTTTAGTATAATTTAGAAAGCAGGCCTTTTGGTTTAATTTCAATATGAGACATTTTATAGAATAAGGCCGTGACCAATATTGTATATATATATACACTTTGTGTAACAATGGCAGCCATCCAACTTTAACTCTCAAATTTAGTAACAGTTCTATGTGTTTTTCATTTTGTGTTCATTTTTGTGACTCTGCAGCTTTTGCTTTCTTTGTACTTTTCAAGGTGGAAAAAAAAATCACGATAATTTTTGTTCATACAGATCTTTTGTATTCTTGTGATTTGTATAATTATGAGTTTTTCTTACATTTTCTTCTTTTGTTAAGAATTTTATATATGTTTGTGTGATGTTTATGCTGTTGGAAAAATTTATAGATTTTAATAAATTAGGTGAGTTTTTGAATTTTTTTTTTTTACCAGTTATATACTTATAATTAAAATGTTATGAGTTTGAACTCTTCACCTCATGAATCAATACTAATGAAAATGTTGTTCTATTTAATTCTCATCCAAATAAATTTCTAATAGATTGAACTCTAATAAAAATATAATTTATCTTGAAAATGATGTGAGTTTTGTTTTGCTAGAATTTTTTAAATGTGAACC